>JACCEG010000146.1:24010-62367 GCA_014065205.1 Tuber brumale
ACCTCGAGCACAACCAGCCACCCCGCCTGCAGAACGGAATATTTTACCTATAGTAAATTAAATAGCAAGGCGCTCAGAACATTCCATGAACAACTCTCTCCCCTGCAGACCGATTCCGAACCCCCCCTCCCCTTCTTCCTGTCAAGACCCGGCCATAAACCTCCAAAACCTTCTACCTTCCTCCGATCACATTTCCTTCACAATTCCCAATTCATCATCATCATATCATTTTCTTTTAGGGTTGAAAGAAAAAAGAAAAGAAAAAAAAAAAAAGGGCGACGAAATAGAGTTACATTTTCCCGTAAACATGCAAGCATCTCCCAGGATGTTTGATGACTCTACAAGTACAATCAACTCAACCCCCCAACAACAACACCCAACAACACCAATAACAAACCCTACACCCTGCCAAGAAACCAGTGGGTGGAAAGAGAAGAGAACAGATCTCCGGTTCTCCCCATAAAAATGGTACGCACACACATACACATACACATACACACACACACACAAACGCACGCACACGCACTGTTTATCACTCACAATATCTCACTCGTGGTTACCTCTCGAATAGTGCCACGTCGCACAAAGACCACAGTATCATACCGTACAGCCCGAGCGGGGTATAGTACCGGAACCCACAAGGCTGTGCCGGCAACGCTGCAAAGAGAAGAGAAGAGAAGGGAAGGAGGGAAGAGAAGGGAAGGAGGGAAAGCGAGAACGATACGTAGGGAAAGCCTAAAAACATTGGCTCTAGCTAGGCGTGCATACATACAATACTATAACATAATACTACAAGTATTTTTCCTCTTTTTTCCTTTCTCATCTTTCCTCAATTCATTTTTATCTTATCGCACACACCCGGACCCATGTCGTGTGGTACGGAGTTATCATAGTAACTACGGTAGCCAAGACCGATTGTGCCTTTCCGAGCCTCAGGCGTATCGCAGGATGATCCTTGCCCATTTTTTTGCTCGCCAAGGGCTCCCCCCCCCCCCTTCCGGCATCGCCACTGTGGGGGAGCCTTTCGGAAGCAATGTAGCGGCGCTGGGTGGACTGTGCGAGGCCTTTGACAGCACGTACCGGTATGTATGTATGTATGTGTGTATGTATATATGTATGTATGCACGCATGTACGCACGTATCGTTGGAGTTGTGTCATATGGAAGGAGGCTTGGAGGTGAGAGAGAGAGAGAGAGACGGGGTGAGGCTCTTCTGCCCAATTTTGATGAATTTCTGGGGAGATCAAGGTGGCTATAATATCGTTGACATAATTGCTCGTAGCTCTCACCGCCACTCCCCTGGCCTCCGCTCGCCTCCGGATCAGTGTGTTGGTCGGTTGGCTTATTGAGACAATTGGTCGGTAAGTTCCCTGATGTCCATGTCTCTCCTCCAGCTCGGCGCACGCGCGATAGCGCCGCGAGTGACACAAGATGAGTGATTGACAATACTGGTAAGATCCTCACACAATACGACAAGTAGAATGGACGATTGAAATCATGTTGCGGCAAGAGTGTTTTTTTTTAAAAAAAAAAAATTTAACTACTTTCGACCCGATTTGATTTGACCTCATAAACCCATCCAGAGTAGTGGGATAGATAGATGGAAACAAGATGAATAAAAAGTCTCAAAAATCGAAAAATCCTTTCGCTTCCCTTTCTCCAAATGACCCTTTTTTTTTTTTCCTTAGAGTTGGGGTGAAAACAAAGAGAAANAAAAAAAAAAAAAAAAAAAAAAGAAACAGACCCAAACAACCGACCCAACCCAACCCAGCCCAACCTAAACAAGTCCTACCCTCCTTTGTGAAAGAAACGAAATGAGGAACCCCAGAAAACGTCCGTCTATAACCAAGCAACCATATACACCGGAGAAGAATGAGAGAAGCAAGAGGAAATAGAAGAAATCTGAAATCGGCCGTTAAGAAGCAGAAAACAAAGATAGAAGATGAAAGGGGTAGTAGGGAAGCAAGGAAGAGGAGGAAGTAGAAAAGCCAATTTGGAAGACCCAGACAAGAAAGTTCCCAACAATTTCTTTTCGATATGTGATTCGAAGAACGTTTAGGCGGGGACGACATTGATAGCTATCTAGCTCTAGCAGTATTCCACCTCGCCATCAGCATCTGGGTCATCATCGTAATCATCAACATCACCATCGTCCGGATATCTCAGAGCCCTCGCGATCTCCTCCTCCTTCGCCAGCTTTTTCTGCTCAACCCCAGCCTTCACGATAGCGTCTTTCCCCGTGGAAACAATGGAATAAGTCCCATCATCATTATCCTCAATAATTCCATGTTCCAAAGACCACGCGATAAGGCCCTCATCCGGAACCCAGCGGTCGCGGGAGATGCCCTTGTTGTTGTTTTTTTCGTAGTGCTGACCGACATGCTCCATTCTCTGCTCCCAGCCCTGGGGCCCCGAAAACGCCTGCTTACAATAGCCGCACCTGCTATTCTGTGGCGGCTTCCGGCGCTCAACGCGGCAGCGTTCGATCATTTCATCCATGTAGGCCGCAGTGGAGGATTTGGGGCCCGCTGGGGGCGGGTGCATGCGCTTGATGTGTTGGCCGAAAAGATCCTTTCGGTTAAAGATTGCCTTCCTATCAGCGCATGTAGGATCGTCGCAGTGCCAGTAGGAGAGCTGAAGGTGTTGACTGTTTACATGGCGCTTCCACTCGTTCTTGCTGCCGAATGTTTGACTGCAGCCCGCGAAGTAGAATACGCAGAGGAATGGTCGGAGGTGTTGTTGGTTCATGTGTTTTCTGATGGTCAAGCGAGTTGCGGTTAGCCCGTTGCCAGACGGTGATAAGGCGGCAGGGGGGGTCATACTTATAGTCCGAATTGTGGGCAAACACTTTCCCAGGGTGTTCACGGCAGGTCTTTTTTTCCTTCGGCTTTTTTCCTGCACCGCGCCCCCGGGCTTTCCGGGCTTTCTCACCCTCACCGGAGATTTCAGAATATGGCTTCATCATTTCTTGGGTGCCTTTAGTCCGGCGGACCTTGTTTAATTTCAACTTCAACAGTCTGTTGGGCGAACTCTGTCTGGAGCCTTGCGCTGAGGGGCAAGAATGGTCATGCCCCAGCGAGTGATCGTGTTGCTGTGAGAATAATCCTATTGGGGGAGGCGGATTATCAATAGGATAGAATCGATCGTAACATGGTTGTTGAAATATGATGGACACGGGTTGTGAGTATCTGATACCATTCTCGTCGTCATCCTCCATGGAGTCATTATGCTCCTCTTGACTCCGGTCGTCCCCGCAGGGGGAAATATGAACCTCCTTCGGGCACACATAGCCATTATGTGTCAGATCTGGGTCCACAGACCCATGCAAATCACTAGCCTGCGTCATGTACTGGTGCTCCGGGGCCCAAGTCTTCTCAAATCTTGAGTCGTGATATTCCGGGCTAGTTGAAGCGGAGCTCTGGTGCTGGTGATAGTCGTCTTCGCCGAGAGATTCGCTTGAAGATTCGGTAGACGCCCCAAAACCAGGATAGCATAAATTGTTGCCCTCACTGCACGAAGACCCGGTCTCCACCTGGTCTTGCGATGAGCGATGGTAATCGCTCCCCGGATTGCTGTACGCAATACAGCCTTGCCGCATTAGTGACGGGGGAGGTTGTAGGCTCCGAGTGCCGTTGGTGACTATGACACCTGTAGGTACGTCCTCAACGTAGCGATCAATTGGGGTCAATGTGGACGTGTAATTGGTTGGCGGTAGCTCCAGTCTTCCATAGGCCTCGAGTTGCTGAGCCAGCGTGGACGATGACTGAACTGGAGAAGGATGATACGGCCATGTGTTAAAGGAAGTCATGTTCGCCTTGAGCTATGAGGAGGGCTGTTTTTTTTATTTATTCTCTTGCTTGAGTCGCCCTAGGAAGGCAGAGACGAATGATAAAACAGCACCGATGAGGCGGTGCTATTTGTACTGTTTCAGTAAACTTCATCAGGCCATCCGTCAGCTCTCACGACAATTCTAAGGCCAACCAAACAGAAGATAGTTCCATTGCTCGCCTCGTCCCTCAATGCAGAGAAGCGTGAAGAAACGATAACCTTGTGCAACAGATCAAAGCAGGGGAAGGAAAATAAAAGTAAGGCCAAAAAAAAGAAGGCGAACAGATGGAGCGAGCTCGCGGGGCATTATGCCGCAGGAACAAAAAAATGTTATACACACCTTTGATAAAAGGGCCTAGTCGAAACTAAGGTGAAGAAATGTCAGAAAAAGTGTAATTGAAAGGTTTTGTTTTAAAAAAACGATAGCCCTGAAGCTTATATGGTATCCCGGATCTGGTATAGGTGGAGACCTACTGATGATAGACAAGTGCGACAACCGCAAAATCTATTCGACAGTCTGATTTCCAAGACAAAGAGGAAATCCAGGAGATTATAGGAAATCTAGGCAGCAATCCTATATGTACTAAAACAGGATAGCACTCGGTAACTGCACAGAAGGAGCCTCTGGCCTAGCAGAGGATGTGGTGGAGGATATCGAGTATATGGTGGGAGAATGGAGGGGTGGCCGAGTGAGAGAAGCGGACGGCGGGGAGAGAAGGGCAATGCGCCGGAGGGGGAGGGGGTATGAGGATGAAAAGCGATCCGTGAAAGTAGCAGTTAAAAGAAAGAGAGGAAGGGGGCCCGACAGCTCATTTTTGTACCTGTCAGTCTACCCAACTTAATAGTTCCGCGCCGGCGGGTGAATGTGCACAAAATGCGAGTCAAGAATCTTGATCCCACATACTCTCGACTCGGGGGGGGGGGAGGGGGGAGGGGGGAGCTTGAGATTGGCACAATAATCCTGTCCCTCTTTCTCCCTAGAACTTGACACCGCCCCATACTCGAGTAGCGGTATGCTTGTTGTTGGCCATTAACTCTTTATTCTGTGGAACAACCCGCAGAGGATTAGGTGGGGGATGGTAATCTTGGTTGAGCCTCCTGCCAGTCTACTATCGACTGTAGTACAACACTGGTACATAATCCCCCAGCTCTAATGAGCGCCCTTCACATTTTCACACCCCATCATTCCTTCCTGTTCGCCCGAAGCAGACTTGCATAGGTCATTGCCAGGGTTGTCATGCAAGATGATTCGCTCGGGAGCTCACCGTCGATTAATGCAATCCGGCACCAAAAAGTCATTCCCCAGAAGGACATTTGCACCAGCCCAAGCCATTTGCTGGTTCAACTGTTATTTCCTTTTTTTTTTTTTTTCTCCCGGCAACATTCGTGCGCAATGAAACACCACCACTTCTTCACAGTGCACTGTGTACATTTTATTTGCTTTTTTCTTCCTCCTTCCTCTTCGACTGCGGACACACCTCATCCATCACGATGGTATTACATGTCTGGTCTGTTACTGCAACTGTATGTATAATTATGTGTTCTTGAGATCCTTTGCTGCGAGCACGGACAACTGTTGAGGTCTTACACCTTCTCCAACACACCTCATTGCTATAGGATCACAATTATTGATCGCGTATCACTGTGGGAAACGTTCCCCATACTCATCGTCATCACCATCATCACAACCATCCAAAATCATGATCATGGTGTTGAGTCGACCCCATATATTGAAACATAGGGCAACATGAAGGAGGCAGCGAAATTTATCTCAAAATCCAATTCAATCTCATCTAGAATTTCGGAGGATCTCACTGTTCTATGAATAATGCACAAACAAAATTACCCCTCGTAAACGATATATCTCCAAGAAGAATGAAAAGTATGAAAAATAAAAATAAAAAAACTCCAAAACGGGGTTTCACCCGCCAAGCGGCCCCGCCTCCACCGAATGCCGCTCCGCCATAGGAGAAGAGCTGCCCCTCATCAGAGTGCAATAAACAAATAAATAAATTGACAAGCAAGAAAAGAAAAGAAAAAAAGAAGAAAAAAAGAGAACAGCCCCATCTCCAACCCAATGTTCCAAGGGGGAAAGCCAGACCCAAAAGAAAGTTCAAAAAACATCTAGAACCTCACGAATAGCAGGCCTAAAAAATCTGTCCCCATGCGCCCCCCATTCGCGCAATACCTTCCTTCCACTTCTCCTCCATTATCGGTACCAAAGTATCTTTCATCGTATCCCCCCACCTTAGCTATTCTAGCTACAGTAGCTATCGTACCGCACCCTACCCTTCTTAGCCATACCTACCCGGAGAAACCTCCACACTCTCTCTCCAACTCCCCAATAATATGAAAGGATTAAGGCACACCAAAAGCTGCCTAGGCAGCAGTAGGCGGGCCTCCGTATGGTACTCCATTCAACCCACCCACCCATCCAACCCATCCCATCCCCCGACGAGCAAGGGAACTCTTGGACAAAAAAGCACACACAACAAAGCGCGCACACAAAAGCACACAGACTGCCATACGGACAGGCAAGCCAGAAAAGGGCAGGATAGAAGGCACTTTCAATTGCTGCACTGCATCGGAACAAAATCGAGCAAAGGAAAAAAAGGGGAAGTCTACTGGCCCACCGCTTGGATTAGATCAATTTGGGTGCTCGGTTAGCATCGCGTTATTTAAAAGGGAAAAAAGGTTGAAAGAGCCTCAACAACAATACTGGATGAATGAATGAGTGCGTGACAATTTCATTACTTCACTTTATAATCCGGAGGGGGGAAGGGGGAAGGGGGAAGGGGGAAGGGTAGATGACGATACGATATGCTATGCTAGCGAATCTTCAAAGATATCGTCTGATTAACATGCTTGCTTTCTCGCTCGCTCCCCTGCAGAAACGGGTCACAAGTTCTCACACGTTTCTGGAAATCCAATCAACGTTTCCTTCCCTCTGCACTTTTTCTTTTCTTTCTGGTGCTCGATAAGCCACTTACCGATCCCGTATGAGCCTCCTTCCACCCCGCTCAAGCCAAAATACAAGACAAAACCAAAACACGACCGATTCTGCATTCCTCTTCCCCTTCCTCCCTTTCCCTTTCCCTTTCCCAGCAAGCCTTTCTCACCCTCCAGGCACCTCCGTCCCCCTTCTCCTCCCCGCCGATGGAATCAAAATAAAGAGCAAACCTGGGCGGGCAAGAAAGCAAGGGAAAAGTGTTTACGTGGCTATGCCTCACACCTACACACCTATCTACGGTACCTATCTACCATATGCCTATGATACCCGCCTACTTGCCTACCTGCCTACCTAACTTACCTGTGTGCGCAATGCCCCCCTCCACCCCTTCTGCTGTTTTTTTTTTTTTTTTTTTTTTTTTTTTTTTTTAGCATCTAAAACGTAATACGTCAGATGGGAAGAACCCCCCTAAGAGTGAGCGTGAGTGATGGATGGCTCTTTCTCTCTTTCTCTCTCTCTCTCTCTCTCTTTTCCCAAAACAAAAAAAAAAAGAAAAGGAAAGGAAATGTGCGAAGTACAGGAGGTAAAGTGAGTGAGTGTGTGTGTGTGTGTGAGGGAAGTGCGAAGGGAACAGTACAACGCACACGTTGCGGAGCCGCACGCAGGTTTTGGCTTGAGTTGGGTGTGTTGACGATGATGATGATGATGGTGATGGGAAAGGGGGTACCAGTAAGTGGGGTGTGGTGGTGGTGGTGGTACTTGAGCAAGTGGTGGTGGGTGGGGAGGTGAGGTGCGCAGTCTTGAATTTGCGCACCCGGGAATGATGGGACGATGGGAAAGGGAGTGAGGTAGACTGCTGCTCTGCACTGTACCGTTAACTGCAACTGTGAGATATCGTTACGAGTATAGAGTGCTGTGGTTGTTATCGGTATCCGACGTTTCGGATTGAAATTTTAATTATTATATTTTTTTATTTCATCTCCTCAGTCAAAGAACGGGGATAAGATGGTTGGGTACCCATCCGTCCAACCTCCAATCCACCAAGCTATTATATCACCCCGTAGATAACTTTACCATGATCTGGTTTGGCAACCGAGAAATCGGCAAGAAAAAAAGAAAGAATTTAAAACAACAAAAAATAAGCTATTGACCTCCAACTTGACCTGACTTGACCGACGGAATTCACTCCATTCACTCCAACTCCGCTTCTCGTCGGTTATCCCCCATGTTTGTGCTCGAGTATCCCTTACCGGTAGTCTATCGGAGCGCTCAAGAAATCGGTTGAAGAGATCCCACACTTTGAAACTCTAGTAAATTTATTTCCAGTTAAGGAAGTATACCCTCCAGATCTCGCTTTTCCCCCCAACTACCGGTAGATCTTTTGGGCGCAGCATACGACGGGCTAATGGATAGATTTTACTAGCACGTCGATGAGAAATGGGGTAGCGTATGATATAAAAAAGGTTGAAAATTTGAAAAATTTCCTTTCCATCTGCACGCCTTTCTGCTGCACCTTTCGACCCTTATCGTTGAGCACGTTCATCCACGGACACGAACGTGTTTGGGAATTAAAATAGAGATAGACTAGGGTTTGAGGAGGGGCTCACCACCAAGGGAAATCTCTTTTTTTTTTTTCCATTTGGCTTTTCAGGGCTTTCTCTGCGTCTGCCAGGAGCTTTTTTTTTTTCTCTCTCACCCAACTTGCCTCCCCCCCCCCCCAATCGTTGGCTGTTAGCCCTACCGACCAGGTGGGAGTGGAGTATGTATGATACAGTAATTAGGTGGGCAGGGATTGTGAGAGCGCATGAAGAAAGGGTGGGTATATGGATGAGTGGGTGGGTAGGGAATAAAAGTGAGTGAGTATACGTGGTGTAAGTGTGTTAGCGAGTGAGTGAGCGAGCGAGCTTGTGTGCATTTGTCTGAACACTAATTAGGTCCGAGTGATGCTATGTGATTATTCAGCCCTCCCCTTCCTCCACCTCTCTTATCCTACCATTCTCTGCACCCCCTGCTTTTCACGCTTCCACTTGTACCCTTACCCCTCCTGTTTCCTTCCCCTCTCCCCTTGCTTCGCTTCACCTTCTCGAGAATGAAAAACTCCGATCGAATGACCTCTCTAACCTGTCGCTCCTACAGAAAAGGGGAAGAAAGAAAAGAAAAAGAAAAAGAAAAGAAAAGAAGAGAGAATCTAACTATACAACATCCTCCCGCTCGAGCAAAGCGAAAAGGTCAAAGGAGGAAAAAATAAATGGATAAAAAAATAAAAAAAAAGTTGGAGCGAGTATCAATGGTAATGATGGCAATCGCGGGAAAAGGATATACGAATAAAAACATTAAACCTATTGGAATAAACCGAGTGACAGAGATAATCACGAGGCTACTTTATCTCCTCTCTTCAATCGAGCATGCTGAACATCGTTCGTGGCAGCACTCCATACACGAATCCGTTAGGCCCACGGTATACGGGCCAGGATCGGAACACCGCCCCACATTATGCTTGCACTATAGTAACCAAAAGGTAAAACGTCAGAAGTTTGCGGAAGTGAGCGAGTTGTATGTAGATCTTTTTCTTCACAACTTACACAATACCATCTCTTCTCCTTCTTGTTGCCCTTCTCCTCCTTTTGTGTGGTGGTGTATTGGGAAGGCTGTAACTTCTCTGCCTTCTCCTCTTCGGGCGGCGCCGTGGATTCGATTATGGGCCGTTCCTCGCCCGTACCATCGTCATCTTCCCTGATATCGTCTACGTCGTCGTCGTCGTCGTCGTCCTCTGTAGACTGCAAATCCCCAAACACATCGTCTTCATGAAACGTGTAATCCTTGATATGGTTCCCCTCCTCGAAGTGCTTCCCTAGATGGTCGAACCGTTCATCCCAGCCATCCAGCCCCTTCTTTTTTAATTGCACAACGCAGCCCTTTATCGATAACCCATCCCTCCTCTCCTTAGAGCAGAAGCCGCACCAGAATGTCTTGAAGTTGTTACGGCCAATGTGCGCTTCGTTGGTCCATTTCTGAATCTCTTGTTTGTCAACAATGTTGTGTGCATTCTTCAAGTGCGTGATATGAGACTCTCTCCGAAACGAAAGTTTACCACAAAGACTGGTGGACTTGGGAGCGATGACCCCGCATTTCCACAGTTCCAGTTGAAAGTGCTGGCTGTTCTCGTGACGTTTCCAGTCGTTCTTCGAACCGAATGATTTCCCACATCCTCGGAAGGTACAGGCAAACGGGCGTGAGTGACGCTTCATGTGCTTCCTGGGAAAACTCGTTAGTATCGCCTTACTGCGTGGGGGCGGTCCCTCGGATAACCCGGCGGGGTTATCCAGGTATAATTCCTATATATGCATGGGATATAACCCCCCCCCCCTACTGTTAATTATCATGGCAGTGCTCTTACTTTAATTCGCTTGGCCTGTGAAATGTCTTTGCACAGACTAGACAGGTTGCAGGGCCTTTTTGCAATCCCGAACCAGGTCCAGGGCCAAGCCTCAACTGAGCAGTATTGCCGGCGTACTTGGAGCCTGTTTGCTTATTAGGTACCGCCCCACGCTGAGCTCGCAATCCCGCGGCCAAGGGTGGCGAAAGCCCCAACCGACCTTCAGCTGGGTGTGGCTGCTGTGATACCTCTGTGGCTGCAGTGGTCCCTGTCGGGGAAGAAACGGTTATGGTCCCCTGGGGAGAGAGTGCGCTGGCGCGGTCCTTGTCCGCCGCATCTGGGCTGTGGGGGCCTGTGCCAGGATCAAGCCACCTCCCTGGCCATGGATCCTGAGTAGTTGCCTGCTGAATATAGCCTCGAAGGGCATGACTGGTGTTTGACCTTTCAGAATCGGCTGGAACACCCGGTTCATCGCCCGCATGCATATCATGGTCCAGGTCGCTTCCCTCAATCCTTCCCAAGGCAATCCTCTTAGAGCTGGGCCCATTAGGTCCTGTAACAGCGGCCTGGGAGTCCCGGGGCGCCCTCTGGGATTGGCTGGGGAAATTGACTCTACCGAATTCGACCTGTTCCTCGTATACCAGCTTATCCTTCTCCGAGGTTAGCGTTTCAATCAACCTATCGATCTGACTTATCCTCCGTTTCCTATCCATTGATATGTTATTACTAATAGTGGCTTCAGGCTCCCGGTCCTTTGATCCCGGATTGGCAGTAGAATTACTAGTTGGTCTTCCACTTGGCTTGACACTGTTTGGTTTGTAAACTCTGGCGATAGGCTCTTCAAAATCTAAGTCCATTCGATCGTCACTACCGGCATCCAAAGGTTCTTGCACAGGGTTCTTGGGAGCAAGCGGAGCTAGCTTTCCATGGCCGAAACCAGACTCCGATATGGAGGGGAAACTTGGGGCCGAGGGCTGCGCAGCAGTTTGGAAAGCCTCACGGGGGGTCCTCCGGAAAGTGGGGGAGACAGGGGGAAGACCGGGGCTGTCCGTGGCTATCGGGGTGCTCGGTACATCAGAAAGCCCGGGCTCCGAGCGTGTATCCATGAACTGATTCGACGAAGGGGAATGGGGGGCTATGAAATCCGCGGAATGTGTCCTTCGGCATTCGGTTTCCGCTCTTTATTGTGAAAGGAAAAAGAGAAAAAACCGCTCCCCATAGACGTTACTTCCTGCACTCTCTTGATTTGTTTGTTTGGGGAATGACAGGGTGAAGAAAAGGGAAAGGGAGTTATTAAGACCCCCTTTCCCCCGAGTGATGATATCCCCAGAGAGGTGTCAAGGTATTTGTACCAAAGTGCAAAATTCATACATAAAATGCAGAAAAATGAAAATAAAAGGAAGGGAGGGCAAAAGACACACCTCTTCAAAAATTCTTCCAATCCATCCTGTGATCCCTTAGGCCCATGTTTTTTCTTTAGGTGGTTCCTAAAATTATCCAATCTGAAGAAGATTTTCCCGTTATCCCGGCAATGATCGTATTGACAGTCGTATCCCACGGCAGGGCCTGATATATGCCTCCTATGAACGGAGTTCATGTGGCGATTCATGTCATTAACGGAGCTAAATCCTGCAGTTCTCTTACAACCTAAAACTTGACATTTAAAGGGCTTCGTATGTTTCATCTCGTGTTTCCTGGACATTATCAGCCACGAAAAACAGGAGACAAAACAAGAACCCGAAGTATTCCGACGAGTCAGAGGTGAAGAGAGGGTCTCTTCGCTCATGACATCGTAAACTGCCTAAACCCCCTTTTCTCTCTCTCTTTTCTTCCGGGCTGACTGCGGCTGCCACGTTGGGGCGAAAAAAGGGTAAAAAAGGAGGGGGATGTGGGATGGGGGGCCGGCGATATCGGTAGTTGGCACATTTGAATGAAATGCGGTAATTCTTACCTACGGAGTGAGTCGCATTTGAATATTGCTTTGCATTTCGCGCAAGAAAATTGCCTTACATAGGGCGGCCCGACACTCCCAGTGTGACTGTACGAGTCCCCATGAACACTATTGGTAAGATCTGATAGCGAATCGCCATTTTCGGAATATTTATCATTCCCGGCGTCCGAGTCATTAACGCTGTAAAGGGGCGAATACCCCTCTGTGATTGTAGGGCTCAATTGCGGCGACCCAGGATGTTCTGGCCTATTGCCGTTAGCCCAGGAATTGATGGGTGACAGCGGAAGTGGTGGTTGTGGTGGACAGTGTGTTCGTTGTTGCTGCGGTGGAGGAGGAGGGGGCGGTGGTAGTGGTTGCTGTTGCTGTTGATGCTGCGGTTGTTGGTGTCGTTGCTGTACGTGGCTTGATGTAGATGCACCAGGTAGGCCTGGACTCGAGACTGATGTCGCTACTCGCTCAGCTCCCCATGAATACTCCGGCTCGCGGGCGTTGCCACGGTCACTAGACTTCTGTGTGTAGAAGTGGGAGGGGGTTTCCAACCCCCCGCTTCTTCTACCAGTTCTACTACCTAGCTGTAAGTGTTGCGAATGACAACGGCTAGAATTCTCAGGTTGTTGAAAAGAGTAGGGATGAGTGTGATGCTGTCGGGTGTAACTATGGAGTTGGTTATGCTGTTGTTTAGGAACATTATAATGCCGCCGATCAGAGTCGGAAGGGCCCCATTTTTTCGGCGGAAGGCTCCCGGGAACCCTTGGCTCTGATTCCGGGCCAGTGCCGAAGTATCCCGAGACGGGGTTATTATTGAGCGGGGGAAAGTCCTTGAACACAGCTCCGATGGAGGGCAGATTTTCGAAGCGACGAGAACTGTTCGTTGAAGCTGGGTGTGGAAACTGATCTATCTCCATGCTGCTGGAGGTATGTGATGCCATCATTGTTTTTCTTTTTCAATGAAAAAAAGGTATTGGGGGGGGGGTTGTTTGGTAGTGGTATTCGGTGTTGGGTATGGCTTGGGCCCCGTGAAGAAGTACGAGAAGGAAAGACCCAGAATGACTGCCTTTTAGCATAAGTAATTATCTTCACCAGACTCCAAATCTGAACCAAAGAGAGAGGGAGGAAGGCTATCATGAGGACTCAATAATGCAGAAAAATAAAGAGGTAGCGAATCATAAATAGCACATAAAACACGAAAAGGGACAAAAACCTTACCTTAGTGATTTTTATACATATACAGAAGCGGTAGCTGGGATTTTTGTGCTGCTCACGAGGTTCCTCTGGTTTAATGTGTTTTTTCTTTTTTTTTTTTCTCTCTCAATAATTCCCAGCCTTCTTCATATATGCCCTTCCCCCCTCAAGCATTGGTTAGCAGAGAGAACTTTGAAAATTAAGAACTTCCAGTGACAAAAGACAGCCGGGTAAGGAAGGGTAATTCGTCACCCACAAGCTATAGCGGGGATCGGGGCGGAAATGAGGTGGAAGCGGCGAACTATCGTGGGACGAAAGGGCTATACCCGAGAAGCAGCAGCAGCAACGGAGAAGGGAAGTGGGGCCACAGGGCGGGAAGGGAGGGGTGGGTATCAATGACGAAGTGTGATCGGGAATGGCGGGGGTAGTAGGATCAGGAGAATGGGGGAGGGGAGGGGGGCGGGGTCTCAGGATGGAGTTAAGGTACAGCTCGCGGAGATACTTGAAAGATCTGTTCCGGCACCATCAGGTGGATTCCCTGCAGAGAAAGAGACTTCCACGAGGGCGATATTGGGGGCAGCAGTATCCAGTCGCTGCCGCAGCAAAGTAGAGCATTTCCCAGGCCGGAGCCGCAATCGATTGAATCCCGATTCACAGGGGGGGATAGGAACAGTAAGAACGGTCTTTTCTTTTTTCTTTTTTCTTTTCTCTCTCTCTCTTACAGCGGCCAGAGCAGACCAGAGAAAAGCGGAGAAAAGCGGAGCAGGAGAAGGCTCTATGCTGACTGACGTCTTCGGTGCTGCAAAGAAGTGGGTTTCTTGGATGTGTAAAAACAGTGCAGTTGTAGCAAAGCAGGTAAGTACGAGCAGTTGTTGAGTTCTGGAGGTATGGTAGGGAATGGTTAGGTGTTTGGGAGCGTGGGAGTGGGTTGGTTTGGGCGCGGATTTGCGAACCACTCGGAAGGACGATGCGCATAAGACAAGGACGGTAGGACTTTTTTGCCTGCTGCACCACCACCACCATACACGAGCAAGGAGACCGCAGAGGCGGCTGTGTGAGATGTGCTCGCACAGTACGAACGAGTACTGGTATGATATGATGCGGTATGATACTTCACAGTCACGGTACCCTACAGCAATATAAATCATACGGCACAAGCCGAGAGAGAGAGAGAGAGCTCTCATACAAATGGTTAGCGAATTCTAACCCTTTTCTCTCTCTTTCATTTTCCCCCTTCACATTCATTCATAAATTCATAGATTTCAAGTTGTTTCAATTATCCGTTTCCCCCTTCCTTCCCTTGGTCATGCGGTAACCATCTCGCTCCCCACGCGGAAAACTGGAATGGGTCTTCGGAGAGTGTGGAGACGGAGTGGAACGGGGGGGGGGGGGTTGATCGAGAGTGAGAAAAGAGAGACTCTGAGTGAGCGAGCATGCGAGAGAGAGCACTGTCGTCCCTTCCTTTTTCCCGACTTTCGCAACATTCTGACGCAGCTGCGGAGGTCCAAGCCGTATTTGCCCCATTCGCCTTAGCACATCCTTATTGGTTGGCCTTGTTAGGCAGCAGTCTCTCATCAGACACCTCAATCCCGCTTCCACCAGAACTGGTTCGCCTCGAGTGGGCTCAATTCTAGCCAAGTGATTGGCTCGACCGGGGAGGGGGGGAGAGAGGAAATTCAAAAAAGGAATCCCAACCATGAAAAAGAAAAAATGAAATGCCGAATACTTTCTCTGGCCATAAAAGTTGGAGGAAAAAGAAAATAATAGCCTCCCCACTTTCTCTCCCCTTTTCCCTCCATTCTATCATCATCACTTTTCCTAACCCTCTCACTCCCTCCGCTGTCTCCCTCAACTGGTCGTCTAGGTATCATGCCCTCATACTGCACGTGATGATCTCGACCCTTCCGTTGGGCCACACTGTTCCTTCTGCAGCACTCGCACATCTCTAACTTTATCCTCTTGCCTCCCTTTCCCCCCCTCTTATCAATCAGGAGTACTCTACTCCATCCAGTACCGCAGTTCGCCGTTAACTTGACCTACTGGTACAATAAGAGAGAAAATCTTTATCACTTCCCAGCAACAATACAAGTGATAAAGCAATAATCCCCCCCCCCCCCACTGTTTTTACCACCGTAACCTTTTTTTTTCCTCCCTATCCTGTGCATTTTAGTCACTCACTCAGTCCTTCACTTCTCCTCCCTCCCTCCCTCCCTCCCTCCCTTCTCACCGCGATGTGCACACCGCACTTTCTGTTCGCCTCAATCTGAGTGATAGTCTACCCTTCCCTTCCCTTCCCTTCCCTTCCCTCCCCACCCCCCTTCCTCTCTTCCCCCCGACCCCCCCCCTGTCCCAACGCACCAGTTGAGGCGATCAAAAAATGCCACCCACGGCAAGTGAAACCAAACCTGTCTACCGTGCTATTTTTCTACTTTTCTATACTCCCCGATACAGCTATTATCATTCTGATTGATCTGTTCACTTGCAGCAGCGACGTAGTGTATTGCTTTGCCCGCTTGTTCTGCTTGTTGCGGTAAATAGATAATAATAGTGATGGTGAAAATGGGGATAAATAAATAACATAATGATACGAAAAAAATAAAATAAAACGATTCAGCCATCCTTGTCCGTGTGTTATTCTCACAGTCGGAGCCATCCATGGAATGCCCGGGGGGCGAGGGGGCGAGGGGGCGAGGGGGCGAGAGAGTGAGAACTTGTTTGGTTGGCCGGGCTCGGCTGCTTGGGCTCTTGTTCCTTGGCTGTTGGGGCCGTTAACGGTATGTGGATTTATCCCTTTGTCCCACGGACGACAGACAGGTTGGCGGTTGGTCGAGCAACCGGCTGGCTCGCGCTCTCTCGCTCGCTCGCTCGCACGACCCCGACCTAACTGTGCAGTACAGAAAATCAGTCTACCTGCAGCTTACGCCCTGGACGTTCCTCGAGAGGGGGATCTGAAAATGACACTGGTACGCTATTTAATCTACCCCCCCCCCCTTCCCCTCCCCCTTCTCCCCCATCATATCATATCGTAACCTGTAGTCTATTTACTACCATACGAGTACAATTTCAAAGTCACCTGGCAGGCCTACCGTGTCAGTAGCGCATCGCGCCCGTTTTGCTGCTTTTCGATGATACTGGTGCTTCTCTGTGGTGTATCATAGCGCATCACATCGCTTCACTCTTTTTTTTCTGTAGCCAAGTTTTGAATAACCTGTGGAGTCCGTGTGTATGCGTGGGTGAGCGAGTGATTGAGCGATTGTGTGTGTTAAACTTATTTACCGTGACTTTGAACCTCTTCTTACCGTCTCTATGCGAAATTGTGCGAGGCAGGCGGCGAAACAGATCTGATAGACTATCCTGTGCCCTCCGGTCTTATGAACTAACTAACTTGTGCTTACAACTACCCTATCTCAAAGAACCAAGCGCCGATAATTGGCCCAACTATCCTTCGAAAAAGCATATCACACCTTTCTCGCCCGCCCTGCCAGTAATAATCTGCCTACGATGGGTTCGCCGCGAGGCAGACTGTGGGTGTGTGGGTGTGGGTGTGTATCGCATCGTATCGTACTCCAAGTGTGATCAGTAAAATGCAGCCCATTCCACCGGTGCGCCGATTAAAATCTCACTAATGTGTTTTTCCCTATCCCTTCCAGCCCTATTGTATTACGCTACTCTGGGGCTCTCTCCGGAGAAATGAAAATAAATGTCATCGTTACATGAAAAGAAATTAATCGGGACTGCGGAAGGATGTAGAGGGGAATCGCTGAATGGAAAGAACCCGGAAACAGATTTTGAAATTCAAAGCTGATATCACCAAACAGGGGGCGTACTCGGGTGCCGGTAGTAGCTCAAAAATCTCATATCATATCATATCCATGTACCAGAAACTCCATAACACGTAACCCTCAAATCGGACGTGACTCAAAACACTACGGTATTTTCGTAGCCTTGTGCTCGCATGATTATTGCACTGGGGAGGAAGAATAGGCCAAATGAGAGAAAATCTGGGGAGGAAAGAAAGAAAAAACGTGGAGAATGCTGCGACAAAACCAAGCGATACGTGCTCTCGAAACTAGACGACCTTCGAGAAATAAACGGGGGGCAAACATAGAAAATGCGATCAGAAAACTAGCTCCGCTGAGTGGTGACCTTCACACTCCTGGAAACAGAATACAAAAGAAAACTAAAGCGGAGACAACTTTTACCCATTTGAGCACCCATGAGGGATCGGCCAGTAAAGAAACCCACCAAGTGTTCGATGATATTATCAATACGCAAACATGAAATACTTGAAAAATCACTCGGAAACAATCCCAAAGGTCTCATGATGCTGTATATGCCACGTTTAGGTAATCGTCTGCAGGGTCAGCAGCCGTGGCTACTGCCCCAGGGATTTCGAGATCGCTCTGCTCAAGTTGGGGATAGAAGTTGTAGGCGTTTGCATGTGCAACTGTCTGCGAGTGAATCTGTCCATGGGCACCTTGAACCTGCCCCGATGCTTGTCCATATGCAAAGTATTGTGGTTGCTGTGCCATTTGCTGTTGCCCGACTAGGTGTATGAGAGGGCTGCAGTGCTGTGGATACTGCAAACCAGGCTGAGGCGGGGGTGAAACATTAATGTATCCGCCGGCTTGAGTTGCTATTCTCTGCGGTGTTGTTACCCCTGAGCTTGTCGGGGTGTGCTGTTGCTGCTGCTGCGGACTTAATGAATAGATATCGCGGCCGGTGTTATTTGAAAAATCAAATCCACCGTTAGCCCCGATTGCAAACTGCTGCTGCTGCTGCTGCTGCATTCGCAGGTTTTGTTCTGGACTGAAGCTATGAGGACTAACAAACTGCGGGGCCCTCAACGGTGTCTGGATTCCAAACCGATCATCCACATTTGGTGAGCTACGTGGAGGGGTATATTGCAGATGTGCTGAACTCGTGTCGAAAGTAGAAGTATCCGGGGAATGGAACTGTGGTGGTGGGAGTACATCACAGTCACCGTTTCCGGTGAGCTGTCTTTGCGTCGTGTCTGTAGGATCAATATCCATCTCCATATCCGGCTGATGTATTGGCGGTGGCGGCGGCGGCGGCGGTTTGGAAAGCTCGGGTTTAGATGAATCGCTGTTTTGTTGAACACGTTTGCTGGCAGCTGGTGGCCTGACACTAGGAGGTACCACTGCATCATCATTTATCAAGTCCAGTACCGGGAGTGATATTTGCTCCATATGCCTTGCCAAGTGCACTGTCAACTTCTTCCACGTCGGGCATACATTTCCGCAGAACCTACACTTCTCCTGCGTTGGGTGTTTGGTTGTAACTTGGTGGCAGGAATCAACGATTTGCCAGACCTTTTCAAAGTCCTCGTGTGAGGGCGCACCCTCACTTATGCCAGCAGCAACCTTCTTGCCCTTCCTAGCAGCCGCCTTCTGGGCTTTGATCTTGGGTTCCGCCATCTTATGCTCACGAACTAGATGTTGAACGAAATTGTCCTTCCTGTAGCAAGTATGGGTGCAGTCGGGTAACGTGCAAGTCCACCACTCCAAGTGTCTATGTCGTTCATTTTCATGTCTAACCCAATCGGCTTTCCGCTTGAAAGATTTGGGCTCCGTGCATTCCACAAACGTGCAAGTAAAGGGTTGGACGTCTTCATGAACATGCTTAGTCCAATCGGATGGTTTCTGAAACTTCTTTACCTTGAAGCAGATCGGGCACTCAAACTCGGCCGGCAGGCGCAAGACCGGAGGTTGTGGAACCCCCGGTGGGAATTGTGTTGCGGTAACTTTGCCTTCGGTTGGAGAGCGCGATCCATCACCAACAGTTTCATCGGAAGAGTAGGCTGGGAGGCCACATTAGCAGAATTCATGTCAGAAATCTTGTTGGATGATAGAGGTAATCGAACCTTCGCCCTCTCCACTCCCACCGCTTGTGTTGCTCTTATGCCCATTGGAAGAAGGATCACCACCAGGACCAATTGAACCAACAGGACCCCTGCACTTAGTCGTATTTCCACATCTTTTCCCGCCCCTGATCGCAGCCAAATGTTTTTGTCTATGCTCGACGAGTTTCTTAAATCTTTTACCCTGCTCATAGACGACTCTATCGACAAGTTTCGGATGCAATGCTGGCGTGAGACCGCGGACATGCTGAGAGAACCCCTCAGGGTTGGGGGTAATATCGAGTTTTGGTAAAGGCGGTCTGGCTCCAGCGGGGGCGGTTTGCCGGTTATTTTGCATATCATCGTCATCCATATCATTATCGTCGTCATCGTCATAACCATCATGTCTATGTGGGTCCGGAGGGCAAAGCAACTTTGCAGCGGCGATTCCACGTTTTCTAGATTCTTCCCCAAATGTATAGTTTCTCCTTGGAGACTCGATTTCGGCACTTTGTACTGGTGACTTTATGGGAAGAGCCGGCGGCCCTCCGTATTGCCCCAACATACTGACAATGCCGAAGACTGGCTTTCCCTTCTGTAATTTCGACGATGATATGTCACTTTTGCTCCTCGCCCTCTTCACTGTTTGCGCAATGAATCCTCCGCTTAATGACCGGGTTGGTGGACTGATTATACCAGCTGTACTTGCAGTGTGCGCTGTATGGGCTGAGCTTTGTCCGGCACCAGCCGCCATGCTAGCCATTTGTGCAAATGCTCCACCAATGTTCTTTGTATCAACTTTCAATGGACTCTTCGGAGCCGATTTTGCCCAACTACTCCCCCGTTTTATTGGGGCGAATGCGTGGCTAGCTGTACTTGCGAGCGATGTGGTGGAGTTGCCCCTCTTCCTTCCTTCCATGCTTAAACCGGTTCCAAGTCTCTCCTTCTCCTTCTCCTTCTCCCGCTCTTTGTCGCCTGCATTGCTAAACCCTCGCTTCAATCTCGAAGGTATTGTGCCCCACATACTGGGCCTTCGTTGGTGATTCAATTGCTTTTCCTTTTCCTTTTCTCTTTCCTTCTCCTTATCTTTATCCCTTCCAAAACTCAAGCTTTTCAACAACCCATTTGCAAGAAATCTATCGGCGTCGCCAGCGCTTAGACGTCGGGATTTGCTCATCTGACTACCAAATGTTGCTACCCGGGATGCTGTCTCAATGTTTTCGGCATAACGATAGAACTTCGTGATTGCTGCGTTTGCGGTGTTGGGTTGGTTCCTGGATGCAATCGCGGCCCCCCTGCCGACTTGTGCAATAATATCATTCCAAGGATGCGCTGAGTAGAACTGATTTGGTCTTGGATAATATTGAGGGTCAGTCTCACGGCGTTTTTGCTCCGCTTCTTCTTCTTCCGCTGTCTTCATCAATTCTGATTCCGAAGGCGGAATTTCGCTCGTGTCCATTGACCCTTGATCCTCCAGTGGGTCATCCAAACTACCATCAATGAACGAAGAAGCCACCGAAGAATCATCGTCTTCATAGTCGTAGGCGCCGGCTAGACCTGTATCGTCGTCCTCGTCAAACAGGACAGCTCCTGTTGTTGAACTACTCTCGCCAGGCCGGACACAATCGTCTTTACTCTTCGGTGGCACCATTGGTCTTCTTCGGAAATCGGCAAGACTCCTCGATCGTCTCTTGTCAGCTGGCTTGATAGAAAGATTTGTATTCCTACTGAGCCAGTCCTCAATATCGGCGTTTTTCTCCTCAATCCCTCGTATTATCTCCTGCTCCTTAAGTGAGAAAGGGAGATCCCCAAGTCCTAATTCAACCTCTCGCCTTGCAGTTGGGTCCAATCCGCCTTTCCAGCTCCCATCTTCTCCTCTATTCACAGTCAGATTGTCACCACCCTGAGCAGCCCCAGCTCCTGAGCTCGAAGAAGATCCGGTCGTGGCACGCGAAGAGGGGGTTGGGTGCACCCTATTGTCCTGGGGTGTGAACTCTTCCACTTTAACTACCAGGCTTTTGCGGAAACCGCCGTCCGCACCCGCAAAGCCGCCAAGATTACTGGCAGTTAGCCCTGCTGGGCTAGGGGAAACGGTTGGCCGGGGACTCGGCGGATGGTAAATCCCAAGACTCCCATTCACAGGAGAAGAATATGGACCAGATAGTTCATCCAAGGGGTCAATTCCTTCATCAACGTAAAGACCCGTATTTTCATCGGCAAGTGGTGGCATATCAACCTCATCGAAACCAGGTGTTGTATCCACACTATAGTCGGCGCCTTGTTCTCCTTCTGGCGATGAGCCAGGGTCAACAACAAAGCTTACGGGGGGTGATAGTGCTGATGAGGGATCTTCTGAGCAGGTTAGACCTAGGTTATGGGTGTAGTAAGAGTGCTGGCTTGTTGCTGGAGAAAAGCCACTGCTTCCACTAGTCAGTGAAGGCGAGTGCCCTTGATTTGAGAGAGGCTGATTGATGGTCGGCAATAATGGGGAGTTCGTATGGGGATAAGTTGATGATTGGATGGAAGGGAGTGCCGGTTGCGGACGCTCAGATAGATGAGTGTTGCCACTTCCTGATAAATTGAAGAGGCTTGTATCAAATGTCCCCGGGTCGTGCGCGGAGTTTGGTGTTGGGTATACATTCCGGGAATTCGACCCATCATCCTCGGTGATTGCTGGTGGGGCCCGAGTATGCTGGGGATATAGGGGAGAGGCCATTGTGTCAAATATTCGGATGTTGGATCTTCTGGGCAGTGGATGTTTGAGTTTCCTAGAGATGAAAGGGCGTAGTGCTAGTGGAAGTAGTCAAGATGCTTGATGCAAGAATAGCTATCGCAATGGTGGGGTAGAGATGTATTGGAAGAGTCGGTCAGGTTGCACGAAGTTGGGATGAGTTGATGGCAGTCCAAGCAGCGCTCTAACCCGATTTCATCTGTCAGTAGATTAGTTTTAGCTTGAGGCACCGCTACCAATTCGCTAATCAAGTAAAGAATACTTATTGACATCCGAACGCCAAAGGAGAGATGAACACTAGCGGATCGAGTGGAGTAGACCACACTAGAGATTCAAGAAGAAATAAGCATAGGGAAGGGAATGTGAAAGGAAATTAGATATCTTGTACGTGCAGACAATAATCAGGGCAAGGCAAGGAGTGATTGGTAAACATAAGCAAGTTCTTGGATCGAACAATAAGGTTTGTCCATTATGCCGAAAAGACAAGCCGAGACCCACTGTTGCATCACAGGGCTGAGGTCTGCTACCCAAACATTAAGGAGTTTAAAATACGAAAGGACAAAAAGAGAATAGAGAATCTGGTTGGAAATCTCAAGAACCGCCATAATGAGGTCAGAAATATATGCTTACCGATAGGGACACAGAAATCCCAAAAAGAGCCCCTCAGACCGTTTGAACCCAAGTTTAGCGAAGTCGTGGTCAGCGATGCTAAGAAAATTCGGGTTCCTTCGCTTATAAAAGAGACGCCCTTCTGCCGGCTAACTAGGCGATGAACCTCTGCTACTGTGTTTTGCCTCGGAAAATGGCGACAATCGATTGGTGGGTATAAAGTCTCGGAATGTATTTCATACCAGCGAGGTCCCTTGTAAGCCAACACGAAACTCTAGGCTAGAGGAACGCACGCGGGCTACGCAGGTCCTAGAGAGTCGGGCAGCGTTTGAAGCGTTGCCGCTACTCTCTAACTCCTCAGTAAGATGAGGGAAGGAGGCGAGAAGTTGAGGCTTCGATAGTAAACCGTGGGGTTAAATCGCGATAAGGAAGCACTGCAAAGGGATCGGGAAGACTTCGGAAGAAGCAAGTCGCCAGAGAGATTGTTGGGCTGCGCGGGGTAGTATATAGGGCTGCGTGTTCGGGCGAATTCTTGGATTCTGGGGAAACCCGGCGCAATGGCGGCGTTGCTTTGGGAAATGGCGGAGCTGTATCGTATCGTTTCTCTCTAGACGTGGTACCGATGCACCTGGTATCGATAAAAACCCCGAGTTCCTATTGCAGTGCCGAGGTGGCCTATCCGTCTTTAGAAATCTTTCTCTGTATCTGGTTGTGCTTAATACGGTTGGTTGGTTGTTGGGGGGGGGGGGTGAACGGGGAGGGGAGAGGAGGAGGGGCTTGGTGTAGTTGAGGCGATGAGGCGGGATGACAAGTACGCTGGGTTCTGCTTGACTCAGGTGGATGAAGCCTGATAGCAACCCAAAGAGAACGGATAAGCTTCGGCGAGGAAAAAGTAAAAAACTAAATCAAGGGTTTTTTTCCCTTTCCCCACCAGGCACACTTTTGCTTGGAAAACGTAATACCGGTAGGGCAAGACGTAGAGTGAAAGGATTGACGAGGGGAGGTGATGATAGTGGGCCACTCACTCCTTCCTCTTCTCCGTCTCCTTCACTTCTCTCTTTACTAGCGCGTGCAGAATAAAAATAGAAAGGATCGGCAAATATAGATCACCCCAGGGGAATCCCAATGGCCAGCTGTGTGCCTGTCAAGTGAAATAAAAGTAAAAGGTACGTACGATATAATTTACAGGTCGTCGAAATGAAGTACCGGTATGTGGGGACCGGGCAGATTTTCAGGAGGTGCGTTCCTGCAACAATTGGCACGGCAGGTTGGGGTGGGGGGTAAGAGAATGAATAAATGAATGAATTCCAGGGGTATCAAACAGGAACAGAGAGAAAGAGAGCTCTGCGGGGGAATAAAGGTTTTGTTAATGCAGGACCTCCAGCGCGGTGGGGGTTTGTGCTCTGGACGCTGGATTGCGGCTCTGGCTTGGGGATTGATGGAGTGTGGTGGAGGTATAGTTGGTAGATGGGAAGGTGATCGCTTGGGGATCGGTTCGAGGGCAGCAAGAGAAGGGGGAAAGAAGGAGCAGGAGCTTCTCCCTCAGCACCAACAGGGTGTGCTGAAGACGTATTATGTGTGTATCTGGCGTGTGTGTAGTCTGCCTTGTATCAAAAGAGGTGCTTTGTCGCCGGGCGAGATTTGGGGGTGGGGTGGTGAGGAAGAGGGGACAATGCTGTTTCAGAAGAAGGAATGGAGGGAGGGGCTGAGGGTGGAAAAGATGCAGTGTAGCTGGTTTAGTCTGGTCCACCTGAAGCACGGCATACTCTGGTGCTGGCACTGGTACTTGTACTGGTACTTGTACTGGCAGTAGCAAATATTGTAAGCCAATCCTCCTTCTGATCAAGATAGACAGGCAGTCAGGACAGGCAGACTGGCTGACTGCTGCAAAACACAGCGAGATCGCGGAGTATAGTTACCTACCGGTATCGAGGATAACTGAACGACGGCGGGTATTGCCACGGGAAAGATTTCTCGGTACCAGTGAGCAGGTTTGATTCACTTTTGCGGTGACTCCGTGAGATCCCTTACTTTTCGAAGCCGTTGGCCAGAATTCACCATCCACAAATATTCTTACCTGTGATATAGTTTTGGTCGGTTGGCAAATTCTGTGGAAGTTTTTCCCGTTTGCTGCCGGGACCTGTTTAGCTGTCTCCGATAGGCGATCATACCGGTAGATTTGGTGAACCGATCCTCGAGACATGAAGGGTGGGGTTCGATATTTGGCGATTCTCTAAAAGTCTAGTAGTTCCAATAGGAAGAGGAGCTCCAGTCAGTCCAGTCTCATCATCTCGATCTCGCCTACCGTAGAAGTATGCTAAATTCGAACTGCCCTAGGTTTCCGAAAAGTCAACCAAGGCATTTTGCGAAAAAAAAAGATATCAGAATTACAATTCACTACTTCCACCTTTGCTTTCTCCATGCTAAAATGTCTGAATAAAGATAATTTCCAAAACCTGAAACACTGAGTACCATGGTCTAGCCCACGGCTCTTCCCGACCAAAGCGCACCCAACGAATACCCACCGTGATAGCGCACCTCACTCGGCACTCGGCTTCCCCGCACCTCTCAACTTAAAAACACTGACAAGGACCCCCCCAAAAGGTACCTAAACATAGGATTAAGAATTTGAATGGCAGATTGTCTGTGCACATCCGAGCGCTCACACTACATTCAGACTCAAATGCTCAGGTAATCCTTGAGGAATACTTGTAATTTTTTAGGTTGTCAAACTAAACATTAGCAACGCCCTTACAGGATGGTACTCTACAGTACTCGAGTATTGTGCGAGTACCGGTAGCTCGACAAACCTTAGGCGGCCAAGCCGACCATTTTTTATACGATATCCCTTCCTTCCACGGGGCTCCTTCCACAACCCTTCGAGAACACTAGCCTGGTAACACAAGTCTTCTTTGTTTTTGGGATGTGATAGCAGCTAAATACTTGAGTAGTGCAGAGCTGCGCCATATTCTCTAACACAGCCCATCGGGATCCGCTGTGGAGTGTAGAAGCTAGCGGAGGTGGTTCCGCGGGTGGCTGTGCAAGGGTTTGAGGCTAGATAGCCTACGGGCTGTGTGGATCATACTGTACTCGACTACCGGTACTGGGAGAAGGGCATATGCGTTGTGCTAGTCCGGGCCTTGTGTTGCAAAGGGGCGTGAAAATCGTCGGTTTTGATGTTGATTACCGGTAGGCAACTCAGGTGTTGCGATTGTGGCCGAGCAAGCACGATCAGGGACTAACTACGGTTTTGTAACACATCTGATCCTTGGCTGTTTGGGTGGCATCGCAAGGAGAGCGGGGCTTATCTTTAAGAAGTCGCGGATCCTAGTGAACCTCCCGAATGGTTCCTGCTTGGTCAGGGCTGATACAAGCACTAATATATGGCCAAAACCACCGGGGGGACCGTTCACGGGAAATGGACTTAATACTGTAGCCTATTAGTGGGTATTGGCCACTATACAGGTCTTGTTGGTGCTTCATGGCATTACTGGGACACAAATTCAGGGTGGCCAGATCCCATTAATGAGGACAAGGAGAAGTTACCTGAGAACGTATCAATATAAGTTTGAAAACATTGTAACTTGATGTAGCACTTCTTTTGCGCGCTAAGTTATTTGGTAGAGCTTTTTGCTATTGACCCTAACTACTGTAAGACCACGAATGTCGTAAAAACTTGAATTTTTTTCTGTCTTGGAAGGGGGAAAGGGGCCGTGTTTTTCTGGTGTTTTATGCTCCCTTTTCAATGAAGGGAATTTTTGACTTCATAGGACACAGTGCAACTATTAAAGTTTTTATGGTACTGTTGGTACTAGCAGCTCCCTCTATCCTCGAGAGTTATCTATTGTCCACGTAATTGGGTTTGAGAGCTAAACCCTTTTGATTCACAGTTTGTAGTGCAGATTTCTTTCCATCATTATGACTCAGATCCTATACGTTAAACAGTTTGATAATATACCAGTAAACTTAGAAATCCCCTCCCAGCTAACCTAGTTTAAGGATTTGTTACTATTAGTTGGATGCCAAACTCTAGTATAACTGAGGGACATAGGCCAAAATCTTTGATCAGAGAATCTGTCGAGGAAGGCTCATCTCGATAAATAAGTAAGGTAAAGATTTATAGCATAAACAATTTCATATTGATAAGATCTCTTCTCCATTGCTTGTTGATTTCTGTGAAGCTCAAGAGGTACTTCGATATTTATATCCTGCATCTGAGTGTTCGCAGACTACTGCTAACTACTATGCCTTCAAAGTACCACTCTGGCTTTAATACGCAAACGTCCAGAATCTTATAAGTGTGAGAACTATTTGACCCAGAAACTTCTCACACCCTTTCACGGTTACAGAATAGTATTCATCTGCTGAGATGACTGTGCTATTTGTTTTATCAAATAGACATCCTCATCTTAGTTGACTGCATAGACTATTATATTACTCTTAGTCTTATTGACTATTGTTCTAGTAGTCCCTTCGGTCATGAAGTAATTAGTTTCATGCTGGACTATCTAGTGCCAATTGCAAGTCCAAGCCCGATATGTCAACATCTTAAGGGTCTTCGACTTATCTAGGTCTTCCTGCCTGAGTGTGCTTTCCCTTGGTCTCCCTGCCTCTGTGGAGGGGTCTTATTACTAGGACCAACCAAGAAACAGCTGATCTCAGAAGGGTATGGGCAGATTCGGTATGTCCTCAATGGATTCTACCACTGGCATCCTCTTGGAGTATTTCGCCGAAAACATCCCATTAGCTTCGGCTTATAATTTGGAAGCCTAACCTTGAAGCCTATTATCTCAATGCCCCTCTGACGGATTTCTTCTATTCCAGTTCCCAGATGTCACCAAAGGTCTCCTCTCATATATCATGTGAACAGCATGCAGTTGGATGCACTGTCGCGATGTATATGGTATTATGAAGTGGGCTTCATTGATGTGATATTTTAGTTACAGGATGCAACTATTGAAATCTCGCTAATAATGTGCAGGCCCCATAAGGGGGCTGGAGGGGGGTATTGACTCATCAGTAAATCAATAGTCTATGCGCAATTACCCTACCATGAGGTCTGAGCACTTTATATTTCTGATTTTTATATGCCTAACAGTTACTACAAGAAGTGCACATTATTAATTGGTACTCATTACAATGCAAAAACACATGGTGATAGTAGCCCTTATGATCCTTGTGGGTTATCTGTGATCTTTATAATACAATTCTTTATTAAAATGATAAACTTCTCTTTAGGTTAAATTTAATACACAAAATTAGTTTAATGAGTTGTAGTTAAGTTGGTCCTCTTGTAAGTCTTCTTTTGATAAACAAAACTTACATAGATAAAGGTCTTATAATAACATTTGCTATACCATCACAGATGATTTACAGGTATGAATTTTATTATCAGCATTACTGGCATGTCTTTTCTTTGTTTACTAAGGATAATAGAAGTAACAATAGCAAAATCTATGCTTGCTCAAATGGACTATATTTGATAGATGAATCAAAGCAACCATAATTCTTTTTACAATAGTGACATATCTCTTCTTCTTTCCCATAGTATCCAAGCTATCAACTGTCTAAATAGATTGAATTAACAACTTGCCATAGAGGCAATATAGTTAGCATTAACATATTAGTTATTATTTGACTAAGCTACCTCCAATCCTATACATGTACTTGTACTATTGCCTGTTTTTCTTGTGCTCTGTAGATTTTCTCTTCCTTATCCACCTAGGTTCATTTGTGTACTTTGAAAATACAATATTTTCCACTCCTGAATCATATTTCCTTTATTTGATAATTCTAAATAGTGATGTTATGATCTCTCCCCAGTATCAGTTCTTAGCAACGGGTAGACCATACTTCTGTTCTCTTCGTACCAATAGTTCTTAGACCTATGTCAAGGAAATGATAGGAGAGATTCTCTTATTGCTTGTCTTTATTTCCTATTGTACTATTTCCTCAACTTTACTCTTAAGTAGAGTCCTTATCGTTATTTGTATTTGTAAAGTAACTATTAGGCATATGAAAATCCGAGACAGGTGCACAGACCCCCGGTAGGGTAACTGCACACAGACCCTCGATTTACCGGAGTGCCAACACCTCCCTCCGGCCCCCTTATGGGGCCCGCACATCATTAGCAAGATTTCGAGAGTTGGGTCCCATAACTAAAAAGTCATATCAATGAAGCCCACTTCATAACACCATATACATCGCCGCTGTCTGTCCAACTGCATGCTGTTCGCAGGATATAAGAAAGGAGACCTTTGGCGACATCTGGAAAGTGGAACGGAAGAGGTTCGTGGAAGGTGCATTGAGATAGTAGGCTTCAAAGTTAGGCTTCCTAAACTATGGGCCGAAAGTGACAGGACGTTTTCGGCGAAATACTCCAAGAGGATATCCCAATAGCAGAGGCTATTAGGGGTATACCGCATCCACCCATACCCTTCTGAGATCAGCTGTAGGTTGGTTGGTCCTAGTAATAGGACCCCTCTACGGAGGCCGGCGGACCAAGAAGAAGCATGTTCAGAAAGGAAGACCTAGATAAGTCTGAGTCCCTTGAGACATTGACACGTTGGGCTCGGACTTGCGATTGGCACTAGGTGGCATGGCATGAACCTGATCACTTCATGACCGAAGGGACTAGTGGAATGATAGTCAACAAGACTAAAGTAATATAATAGTCTATGAGGACATCTAAGTTGGAGGCCGCTGTTTGGTATACAAAATAGTACAGTCATCTCAACGGAGGAATACTATTTCGTGTCTGCGAAAGGGTGTGATAAGTTTCAGGCTCAAACGGTGTTCGCACTTATAAGATTCTAGACGTTTGCGTATTAAAACCAGAGTGGTTCTTCAGAGGCATAGTAGTTAGAAGTAGTCTGCGAACACTCAGACGCGGGATATCAATATTGAAGTGCCTCCTAAGCTTTACAGACATCATCAAGCAACGGAGAAGAGATCTTATCAATATAATATTGTTTTACGCTTTAAATCTTTACCTTACCTATTTCATCGAGACGAGCCTTCCTCAACAGATTCTCCAATCAAAGATTTTGGGCCTACGTCTCTCTGTTATATACTTGAGTTTGAGGTCCGCCTAACAGTAACTTGTTTAAAGAGCAGAAAGGTTTTTGTATTCGCAAAGTGTAAAGTAATAAGTATGAAAGTAACTTAGAATGAAGTATAAAGAGCTCATTGCCATGGCCTTTTTCTTTTTTTTTTCTCCTTTTTTTTATCTACAATTTTATTCAGTATTTAACATACACTATCCAAATGCAGTCAGACAGCTATAGCAGACGTACTCACCTCCTCCCCTATACTAGCCACTAAGCAGCCCGAAGAACAACCGTTACGAAGGCCATCAATATCGGAAACCAGGTGCCCGGCCCATGGGCCTTATGACTTGAATGTGGAAGAGTCTCACCTAGAGCCACTGACTCCAACACCCCATGTAGTTGAAAAACTCCTCCACCCAGCAAACTTGTAGTATACAGAAATGGTAAAGACCGTGAAATAAAAGCCCCCCAAACCCATCAAGACAAAGAAAGCCCTACACCCCACAGTGGCCGCTACCTGTAGTGAGAAACCTCTCCAGATAACCTATACCCCAACTATATAGCTGAAGCCCGAAGCCACCTGCAATAAATATGTCTATAGCCAATGGGGATATACCCAGCAAAGATAGTGGGAGACTGAAGAGAAAGCCCAAGTAGAAGGCAAAAGGACCCATGACAGAGCAATGGAGACCTGTGTAATCCAGGCAAGGAGACCTGGAGGCAAAACACCCAAAGGATACCAAGTAAGGATAGTGTGTATCAGTAGAGTACCAGCCCATCCAACTGTAAGAAAGGTGCGAAAACTGAACGCGAATGTGTCAACTCCTGGAAATCATATTGGTATCTGACTAGATGGACCCCAAGCAGAAGGCAAGATGTTTTACTGTGTCTCTCATATAGTCAATAGTTCTATGAGAGATAGCGTCACTTAGTGGATAGAATACCACCATATACCGACAGAAGGAGAATGGCGAGAACGACTCGAGAGGCTGTTGGGAGTTCTCGCCTACCACAAACCATGTTCTCAGCTGTCTGTTACATGGGAAGCGAGCGGTTGCCAACCATAAGGGAGGTCTTACTAAGTGAGGGGAGAGGAGGAAATGGGCAGCAGAAGCAGTACTAGAACTCGAGGGAGGAAAAGCCTCAACTCAAGGAAAAGCAAAGGAGGAGAGTGGGGAGAGGAGGGGGGTGGCTGTCATCCTTAGGCTAAAGCAATCACAGGGGGAGAGGGGAGGCAGGGAGTATCATGAGATTCCTGCATTGAGGGTTGATTTCAAGTGTGAGGAAAATAGAGGAGACAGAGAATGGCTGATCTCCAGGGTCTTTTTTTTTATTTTTATATTTTTATCATTATGTATTTATTGTTTATGGTACAAGAACTTGCATGCAGCGCTAGCTATGACATAAACAAAACCTCAATCTAAAAACCCTCAAGCACAAAAGAAATGAATTGCAGCAAGTTATAAAATCCTCCAAGCAGTGTCCGATAGCCGATATGAAATCCCAAGGAACTAAAGCAAGCAAGTACGAAAATCATAATGAAAAGCAAAACCAACCAATAGAGCTAAAACAAAAAACAACTCTATGGATGGAACAAAACCAATAGTGTGCATCGCGATTCAGGGCCTGAAGCTGTGGATTAGAAGCTCCATGTACCGGGGAGAGGGCTCGGGCATGGGGTCCCAGCATACAGGTGGCATACCGGGGGGAAAGCCAGTAACGGTCACGTTAAAATACCGTACCAGAAAGTGGAGAGTGTTTATATCGGTCCATAGTGGGCTGTCCTTGCCAACGTTTGTGAGCCCCCAGAGGTGGCACTCATGAGGCTCTTTGCAAGACTCGCAGTATAGGATGGCATAAGCAAAGTCCTCCTCATCCTCCTCACAGTAGGGACAGAGGGGAGAGGGGTTGTCAGTGAACCAAGAGGGGTGGGCAGTGAGGTAACTCTTGCCCGATCACATCTGGTGGATCCTGCCGGCAATGAACCTCCCCAGGCCCAGAAAGGGGTGGGGTGAGAGGGTTGCGGAGTACTGGTAGCTGGGCGGGGGGGGAAACTGGGCAGCCCAATCCTTAACTAGTGCAGCTATCACACGCGCCTTGATGAACTTATAGGAAAAGATCCCTTCTCCTAGGGAGAGCTGGTCAGGTGGAAGGAGGCGGAACAAGGCCACTGGGATGGGGCCTGAGATGTTGATGAACGGGAGAGTGCAGTGCGCAATCATATCTAGTAGAAGGTGCTTCCTTATAGGGGGGCAGGGGAGGCGGGTTTTCTAAAGGAAAGGGGTATAGATGGACGTCAGGCCCCTGGTGAAGTGCCGGTGGTCCTCCAGGGCCCGGAAGGGAGAGGATTGTCACAGCTCTGTGGCAGATAGTGGAAGGAGAGGTTTCCGGCAGGTAGTGGAAGGAGATGTTTCCGGCAGGTAGTGGAAGGAGATGGTTTTGCACCATGACGAGGATATTCGTCATGGGGTTTCATTTATTATATGTTACTTTCACGCACATGACCTATTAAGAGGTCATGAGGGCAGCACACGGGGCCAAGGGGGCTGCACAGTTAGTTTACTTTCACGCACATGACCTATTAAGAGGTCATGAGGGCAGCGCACGGGGCCAAGGGGGCTGCGCAGTTAGTTTACTTTTACGCACATGATCTGTTTAGAGATCATGTGGTTTACGCACATGACCAATGATGCAGTCATATGATGTTTTTCATGAGTCACGGTTATGACTCATAGTTGTTTTGATTTATAAGTGGGTTGAGTGAAGGACTATAAAAGGAGGCCGGTAGAGNGGTTGAGTGAAGGACTATAAAAGGAGGCCGGTAGAGTCTGGTAGTTAGTTCTTCATGCAACCACCTATTATACTTTCTTACCTATACTATTAAGAATAGAATCTATTCTACTACTTCGCAAGTTCTATCCAGATACGATCTGATTATTAGCGTTCAATTAAGGAACGTAGACAAGGGTCTAAGAATAATAATCAGAGTCTCGATAGAGAACCAGAATAGATCTAAGTTTTATAAGATACGAGAGAAGTATTACATTTGCTCAACGGTTAACTAAGGGTTGTTGCCTGTCGCAGCGGTACTCCAAGATACAAGAAATGGGTAGGATATCTAACAAGGATGTAGGGAAGGAAGGGTGGAGTCGCGCAGTTGCCAGGTTGGCCTCCAGAGGGAGGCAAATGAGCCGGACAGTGGCCAGTCTCTGCCGGTAGATGAGCAACAGTGGGAGGGGGGGGAGGATTGATTCACATGCCAGGATACCAACAGGGGTTGAAGAAAAGCAGTTTGTCACCCATCTCTGGACGGTTTTCCAAAAGACAGACATACGGTCCAGTAGGGTGAGGCTCGGTGAGATGAGGTCCACTCCATAGAGCAGGATTGTTGAGATGAGGGAGGAAGCTAAGTGGTGGCAGAGGAAGGGGGGGGGCCCTTCCTAGGCCTGAAGAGTCTTTTAATCATCGCGAAGGCCCCCTAGGCCAGGGCGAGTCTTCTCATGAAATGTGAGGTGGTGCCTTAGGAGCATGAGGTGGTCGAGGGCTCGAACCAGTATCCGAGCCAATATATCAGTTTAGAGGGACAAAAGAGAAGGCCATCCAGCAGAACTGGGATCATGGGTGGTGGGACCTTTTGTGCTGGGGTCACCCAGTGTATAAGCTCTCTCCTTGGAATCGAGAAGGACACTCCCAGCCTTTCTGACTTTGCCTGGACAGTGTTGGTAATGTCTTGTAAACTCTGGACATTCCTCCGATATGGACCAGAGGCGACTGAGACCGCGAAGCCATCCACATAGGAGAGGGTGAGGCCCCGAGGGACTGGGAAACGAAGAGATGAAACATATATGATGAACAAGAGTGGGGAAATTGGAGAGCCCGGAGGGGTACTAACCGAAACAGGGGAAAATACTTGTGGGGCCCCCTGGAATACCAGGTGGCAGGAGCGCCCGTGGAGGAACGACCTAATCCATGAGACTGTGTAAGGATTGACTGCCTTAGTGGCAAGCCTGTCACAAAGTGAGGGGGCTGAGACATTGTCGAAACCACCTTTGATGTCTTGGAAGAGGGTGGAGATCTTGAGCTTGGGTCGCATAAAAAGCTGAACCTTGTGGGACAGAGTGGCTTCGGTGTCAAAGGTACTCAAACCTGGAAGGGATCCAGTTTGGTGGGGGGACAGGAGGCCCTGAAAATGGGTGAGAGCAGGGAGGCGGGTCGCTATAATCCTTTTAAGAATCTTAGAGACAGTTTCCAGGAAGACAATGATCAGGAATGAGACTTGTGTATCATAGGGGGGTTTCCCTGGTTTGTCTAGTACGATGCTGTTGGCTCTCTTCAGGGAAGGCGGGTGGTGCCCATATCGAACAAGTGGGCCGAGGAGGGATGTGAGGATATTGGAGTTCACAGAGTGTACCTTTTTCCAAACTGAGTATGGTATCTGGTCAGGGCCGAGGGCAGAGGAACAGGAGGAATTCCGCAAGGCAACAGTTATCTGTTCCGCTGCCAGAGCTGGAACATCTCTGAACTCCCGTAGAATGGCTGGTGGCCTCCCAGGCTGCTTCTCAGGGAAGAATTCTGCAAGGAGAGCTTTGTTGATTGCCGCGTAGTTGTTGGTCCCAGGTATCTGGGGAAACCTGTCTGGGGGTCTGCTGAAGGAGTAGCGCTTTGCAGTCCAGAGTGTCTGGGGGGTGGCTGACTTAAGGAAATTATTCCAATATTTGGTTTTGGCCTTCTTTATGGCCTTGAAGCACAGAAGCCATGCCTCCTTGCACTGTCGCTTCGAAGAGAGGAGGGGGTCCCTGCGTGCCACTCAGACCATTGAGTGGAAGGCAGATCTTTGTGCCGTAAGGCTGGTGGTCCACCATGGTTTGGACCTGTTAGAGGGCCTCTTATCTGGGGTGTGGAGTCTAAGCACAGCTCTCAGTCTGCCAAGGGCTGTGTCGAACCAGGTGGAGAATGTGTAGGGTATTGGGAGAGGGGGAGGAAGGTCAAATATCATGGCTTTAATCCCTTTCTCAAGAGAAAGCCAGTCAGTATTTGTCCATGCAGGGGCTGGAGGGGGTAGGTGAGCCAGAGGCTCTAAAAGGGTTATCAGGATCGGGACATGATCGGATCCCATTGGGGAGAGGGGCATGTCCCACAACCAGAAGCTGAGGGACAACAGGGCATTGGCAAAAGCTAAGTCCATTACTGAGGGACGCAAGTCGGGATTGAAGGGGAAGTAGGTAAGAGTGCCAGGGGTATTCAGGAGGCAAAAGCCCTCCGTGGTGACCTTCTCAAAGAAAGGAGTAGAGGCACCAAGGTCTGAGATCGAGAAGAGGTGGCCTGGGTCTGCTGAGAGATGGTGAATATTAAAATTTCCAATGACCAGCATGGGCGTAGTAGTGTGAGGGAAGGCAATCTCTGGAGGGATGGTTCGACGAAAGGGGGAGCTGTCCCATGTACTATAGAGGTTCACAACACGGAACTTGGTAACAAAGGAATTAAAGAAACCAACAGACAAGTAGAAGTCAACCGCCATCCAGTCCCTTGCCTTCGAAATGACCGGGAGGACTGAAAACTGCTGAGTGGTGGAAAGGTGTAGGTAGCAGGCCACTCTTGGCTTGCTGCCATTCGGACAGGGGGGCAAAAAGGCTTCGTAGCCAGTGAACGACGGAGGTCTATTCCTGTAATGGGGAGGGTCTTGAAGGGCAACAAGGGCAGGGGAAAAATCCAAAAGTGAAAAGGAATTAAAGAAGGAAAAAAACACATACCAGCTTCCTAAGCAGTTGTGTTGTAGAATGGATATTGGATTATGGGAGGCCGCCTCCAGTGCGGAACTTACAGGGGACGAGTGACCAGTCATTACACGCCTTCCGGTGTCGCAGGCGGGAGGAAAGGAGAGAGAGATTCCCGCCATGCGGGGTTCAGCAGGGCACCTCCTGGGAGTTTTGGGGCTGGGATGGGATGACGTGTTGAGGGGGCATCACTACACCTAGGTCGGGGTATCTCAGGATCAAAAGGGGTAGGAGGGGTCGCCCACCAGTTGAAGGACCCTTACTGGAGGCATTCGTCGTGTCTATAGCGTCCTCATTCAGTGGAACTGAAGACGCCCTGCGGGGAGGAGGGGGGGGGGGTCTCGATGGGCATTCTCTAGCGAAAGCCAGGTACTGGCCCTTGCAGACCGCACACATCAGGGGGGAGGTTGGGCAGCAGTTGACCACCGGTCTGAGGTTCCCGCCCCTAGGGCAGGTGGGGTTCTGGCATCGGTATACCTGTTTTCTGAGGGAGAGGGCGTAGATTGAACAAACTGGGTAGTCAATCTTGCATCTAGCTGAATGATGTCTGTATTCCCAGCAATTACGGCATTGAGTAAGGCTGTTAGCCGAGTATGTTTTCTCGACCTTGTATCGAGAGGAGAAAAGATAAGCATTGCCCAACATGATGGCCTCATTTTCCGGTGCAACTGTCACTATCCTGGAGGTTGCTTTCTGGAGAATTCTGGAGCCATGGTCAGGATTCAGGTAGTGGGTGGAGAGGACCAAGACACCTTTAATGTTCAAGATAGTATTGCTAAGGGACTGTAGGAGGTCGTTGTCATCCTCCGGGAGGTATGCAATTGGGAGGGAGTGTATTGTGAGCTGGACCTCATGAGGGGCAGGACGGAATGGGAGCCACGGAGCATTTCCTGTCAGAAAGGACTGGTTCAACTTGGCCATGAGTGCACTGTAGTAGGGGGCGTGTGTGGTGGAGGGGACAAATGGAGAGAGGGCGAGAAGGGTGACGGCTCTCCTATCATTGACTCAAGCAGAGAAGGACAGAGGTAGGGTGCAGCTGGCTTCACAAAGGACGGAGGCAGCAATGTCTGGGAAAAAGGCAGCTAGGGGATCAGACAGAGAGTGAGGGAAGGGTGAGGACCTGGGGGTGAAGAAATGTCTCTCAGCAGCAGGGAGGCTCCACAGACATTTTAAGGGGGCCAAAGGGGCCGAGCCAGATGCTACCTGGGCAGCCGCAGGGGTATTCTTTGCCTTGTTCGCTTTCCCTTTCTTCTTCTATATAGAGGAAGTGGCCTAAGCATAGTAGGGGGCGTGGGACTGAGCCGACAGACGTGGGACTGAGTTGAACTCTGAGACGGGGGGGTACTTCCCTTCCCTGTAGGTCTGAGCCTCACAGGAGTGAGGGAATTTCGCCACATAAGTAGCTGGATCGCTACACCATTTCTGGTCTCACGTGCTATAGCAGGAGATGTCCATGTCACTACTGCCCTCGTAGAGAGGTGGTCAGCTCATCGGCTAGGGTTGTGGTGGGGGCGGACCTGTCCTTCTCTTCACCCTTTTGGGAAGGAGCAGCCCTGGCCACGTTGGTGCTGGACTGTACAGGGGTGGGGTGTTGGGGTGGGGGCTGTTGGTGGTGTGCTTGTTGGGGAAGGGGGGTGGTCAGCCTGGATGTAAGGTCTCTAACTTATAGCTGGAGGGCAGAGAGCGACGCCGCTGTGGTGCCGCTTTGGGTGGGGGGAGTATGAGGGCATTGGGCTTTGTCCCGGTGGAAGTAGCGTTCGGCAACTTGTCCCGAAAGGCGAGCGATTTCGGGCGCCAGTTCATCGATCTGAGTGGAGAGGCCCCTTGAGGCCAGGAGAGAGGTACAGAGGAGGGGGAGGATAACGGCTTCCTGAGAGAAGAGGTCGTTGAGCTTGTTTAAACTGATGGGGGGGAAATGCTAGAGGGACACTCCCACCTCCATCAACGATCTTTTCGAGGAGGTCTAAGAGGAGTTGGATGCGAGGGCGAACCCCTGACACTGCGTAGTATTCAGAGGGGGAAAGGGAGACTGAGGCCATACCTGTCACTACAAGAAGGCCCTAGCTTAGATGTTTGAAAGGGAAACAAAAATGTATGGGCACACCTAACACCAGTGGTGTTGAGAAAGAGGCAGAAATGTAGGGGGGGGAAAATAGCGCAAGCTGAGCGTGCTTATCTCCAGGGCCCCATCGACCTCCTTTTATAGTCACTTATTACCCTACATTTCTTACAACTAAACCAGTCATATGACCAAAATAGTCATATGCATAAAACCCACGATCTTTAAGCAATGTCATGTGTGAAACATAATATACCTATAACTCACAACTATGAGTCATGGGAAAACATCATCTGATCAAGTCATATGACCTAAATGGTCATATGCGTGAAACCCATGACCTTTAAGCGAGGTCATGTGTGAAACATAATATACCTATGACTCATAACTATGAGTTACGTGGAAACATCATCTGATTAAGTCATATGACTTAAATGGTTATATACGTGAAACCCATGACCTCTAAGCGAGAACATGTGTGAAACATAATATACTTATGGCTCATAACTATGAGTCACGGGAAAGCCTTTTCTCGCTAAGCTATATTTATGGCATTAGCTCCTGTTAGGCGGACGCCAAACTCAAGTATATAACTGAGGGACGTAGGCCCAAAATCTTTATTTGGAGAATCTGTCGAGGAAGGCTCGTCTCGATTGAAGTAAGGTAAGGTAAAGATTTAAAGTGAGAACAATATTATATTGATAAGATCTCTTCTCCGTTGCTTGATAATGTCTGTAAAGCTTTGGAGGCACTTCAATATTTATATCCCGCGTCTGAGTGTTCGCAGACTACTTCTAACTACTATGTCTCTGAAGAACCACTCTGGTTTTAATACGCAAAGGTCCAGAATCTTATAAGTGCGAACACAGTTTGACCCTGAAAAATATCACACCCTTTCGCGGACTCGGAATAGTATTCCTCCGTTAAGATGACTGCGCTATTTGTTATACCAAACAGCCGTCTCCAACTTAGATGTCCGCATAGACTTT
>JACCEG010000146.1:109593-149458 GCA_014065205.1 Tuber brumale
GGACCAAGTGGAAGCACGCTCAGAATGGAAGACCTAGATAAGTCAGAGACCCTTAAGACCTTGACACGTCGGGCTCGGACTTGCGATTGGCACTAGGTAGTCCGGCATGAACCTGATCACTTCATGACCGAAGAGACGACTGGACGATAGTCAACAAGACTAAAGTCATATAAAAGTCTATGCGGACATCTAAGTTGGAGGCGGCTGTTTGGCATAACAAATAGCGCAGTCATCTCAACGGAGGAATACCATTCAGAGTCCGCGAAAGGGTGTGATAAGTTTCGGGGTCAAACGGTGTTCGCACTTATAAGATTCTGGACGTTTGTGTATTAAAACCAGAGTGGTACTTCGGAGGCATAGTAGTTAGAAGTAGTCTGCGAACACTCAGACGCGGGATATAAATATCGAAGTGCCTCCCGAGCTTTAAAGACATCATCAACCAACGGAGAAGAGATCTTATCAATATAATATTGTTTACGCTTTAAATCTTTACCTTACCTATTTTATCGAGACGAGCCTTCCTCGACAGATTCTCCAATCAAAGATTTCGGGCCTACATCCCTCAGTTATATACTAGAGTTTGGCGTCCGCCTAACAGGTTCCCCCTTTAAAAGGACCATCTCGCCTGGCGACACTTTCCCCCACACGTCCTCCCCCACGCTGGTCGTTGGTGACTTCAATATCCACCACCCCTCCGCTGACCCAGGTCGTCTCTTCTCGATCCAAGACCTTCGAACATCATCTCCATTCTTCGAAAAGGCTGCCCATGTAGGCTTCTGCCTCCTGAACACACCAGGCGCCCTCACCTACTTCCCCTTCGACACAAACCTCCGCCCGTCAGTGATAGACCTGGCATTTGCTAATGCCCCCCTCGCGCCCAACTTGCGATCTTGGAGCACCCCTCTCCCCCCAACCGGTTCCAACCATGTCCCAATTGTCATCACACTATCCGAGCCCCTGGCCCGCCCCCCGCCCCCTGCTCCGTCCTGGACAAAGACGGACTGGCCCGCACTCGAGGAGGGCCTTAAATCAATGAAGTTTAGCCCCCCTCCCCCCCTTCCTACGCTGCGAACATTGTCATTATGGTTCGACACAGCTCTAGATAGGCTACGATCCCAGCTCAAAAGCCACACCCCCGACAAAAGGCCCTCCTGCAGGTCGAAGCCCTGGTGGACCCCTGACCTAACGGCGCAGAGATCAGCCTTCCACTCCACCGTCCGCTCAGCCAGAAGGGACCCCCTCCCCTCGTCCTAAGAAATATGCAGTAAAGCACGCCTACTATACTTCAAGGCCATCAAGAAGGCCAAGAATGATTACTGGAAAAACTTCCTGCAGACAGCGAACCCCCAGACCCTCTGGATGGCGAAAAGGTTTCCATTCGGCAAACCGCCCGGCAGATTCCCCCAAATTCCGGGTGCGGAAAGACCCGAAGAAATCAACCAAGCCCTCCTTAACCACTTCTTCCCCGAGAAGAGATCCTCCCCACCCCCCAGAATCCTCTGGGAGTTTAAAGACATTCCAGAGCTGTTGGCAGAAGAAATTTCCACGGCCCTCCGGAAGTCCTCCTCGTCCTCTGCCCCCGGGCCAGACCAGATTCCTTACTCGGTCTGGAAGAAGGTCCACTCGACAAACCCAGACATTCTCACCTCCCTCTTGGGCCCCCTGGTCAGGTATGGGTACCACCCCCCCTCACTAAAGAAAGCAAATGGCATTGTCCTGGACAAGCCTGGAAAACCCTCCTATGACAGCCCTGCGTCTTTTCGTATCATCATCCTACTAGAAACTGTCTCGAAGATCCTGGAAAGGGTGACGGCAAACCGACTCTCAGCCCTGGCCCGTTTCTTGGGCCTGCTCTCCCCAAACCAGACTGGCTCCCTCCCTGGTCTGAGCACCTTTGACGCGGTAGCTACCCTCTCTCACGAGGTCCAGCTATTCATGCACCCCAAACTCAAGGTCTCGACCCTCTTCCTCGACATCAAACGGGGCTTCGATAATGTCTCAGCCCCGTTGCTCTGTGAAAGACTAGCTACCCAAGCGGTCAACCCCTACATGGTCTCGTGGATAAGATCTTTCCTCTACGGCCGCTCCTGCCGCCTGGTATTCCAAGGTGCACCCCAAGCTTTCTCGCCTGTCTCGGTTGGTACCCCTCAAGGCTCCCCGATCTCCCCCCTCCTCTTCGTGATTTATGTCTCTACCCTCCACTTCCCGGTCCCCAGAGGCCTCATCCTCTCTGACGTGGACGACTTCGCGGTCATGGTAGCCTCAGGTTCTTACCGGAGGAATATCCAGAGACTGCAAGGCATCACCAAGGTCCTTCAGCCCAAGGCTGGTAGGCTGGGGGTGTCCTTCTCGATCCCAAAAACAGAGCTCATGCACTGGGAGACCCCCTCCCAAAGGATCCCCCCACCCCCGATCCCGGTCCGACTGTATGATCTCGTTTTTAGCCCCTCTAAATTAATCCGTTGGCTCGGATATTGGTTCGAACCCTCCTCCACTTCAGGTACGCGAGGTACCACGTCCCACTTTGTCAGAAGACTTGGCCTGGCCCAAGGTGCCTTCGCCACCATCACAAGACTCGCGAGGCCCGGAAAAGGCCTTTCTCCCTTCCTATGCCACTGCCTGGCTTCAGCCCTGATCTCACCAATCCTCCTTTACAGTGCGGACCTGTTCTCCCCAAGTCTCACCCTCCTCGACCGCATGTCGGTCTTCTGGAGGTCCGTCCAGAGATGGGTCACAAACTGTTTCTCCACGACACCGGTTGGCATCCTTGCATGCGAGTCGGCCCTGCCCCCAATGCCCCTTTTGATACGTCATCGCCAAAGGCTTGTGGCCGTTAGACTCATCTGCCTCCCGCCGGAGGCAAACCCGGCAACTGCCAGGCTCCACCCAACCTTCCCGACCTCATCCCCCTTCAGGGCCCTTGACAACCACCGCCACCATACGAGAGGCCTGACGTCGGTCTATGCTCCCCTCTCATGGAGATCAGCTGTCCCCTCCCCGCCTATAAGAAAACACCTTCCGATAGATGCCATTGCTCACCGCACCCTCCCCTTCATCCCCGCGTCTGGCCCCCTCNAAACCAAACATAAAACATATAGAGTATCAAACCGATACTCAAAACCAAACATTAAACATATAGAGTATCAAACTGATACTCGAAACCAAACATAAAACATATAGAGTATCAAACCCTATATTCTCAGGCTAAAGGCACACCTCGTTTCCTGAAACAATTTCAAAATACTATCAGTATCAACTAATACCTGAAAATCCTAAACCAGTAACCTGTACCAGTTACAAGAGGACATTAATTTACAATAAGTGTTTTTAATATGGTATTTATTGTATGAGATAAAAAAGAACCCTGATAACCTCCTGGTTTGAAAGTTAGGGTTTGATAAACTAACTCTTAAAGTAAACAATTAGTCATGTGTTACGGTTGCCATTGCACAAACAACTGTTACACTTTTTGTTTGAAAACTGGTTTGGAGGCTAGCCTTCTGGAACCATATCATAGAAATGACATTCTGAGTAATTGGGTTAGGGTTACTCTGTCGGCCTCTGGTAAGAGGCCGGGCGGATATGCGGTGAGCAGTGGAAAATGAACGTCCAACAATATGATACCAACCGCCCCACCCCTCCAATCCACTCTTAGGTGGAACCGTAGAGCGCTATAGGCTCCTTAGTTCTCTCTCTTCTTCTTTTCATTTTTGCAACCCGGAGGGTTTCTACTAAGAGAGTCTTGTAGAATAAGTTAATCACTGTATATGCGCTAAAGTATATATCCCCACGGAAGTTTCTCTACCGAGTTTCGTCGCACGAAATTGATCGTAAGTTTGTGAGTTAATGAGTAAATGTGAAATGCTTGTCTGCTGATCCCCTACCCTGCATATTCACGTCTATAGTGAGTAATCAGCGGGTATCCCCCAAGTGCGATATTGTATCATCCGTTAAGGCGTATCATCAAAAGTAACATGTCTGCGATTGTAAGCACAATCTTTATATAGTTGCTCACAATCGCCACAACAATCCTCGCATTGTCGTGCACGACTCTTCCCTTATCCAAACAACACTCTATATACAGTCTATCGGCTCGGGGGGGGGGGGACGAAAGAACCGCAAGTGGAAAGAAAAGGTGCGTAGCTAAGTATTCACAGCTAGAGGAAAAATCTAATATTAGCGGATGAAAACCACAAGCTATAAACAGGACACTCTTGTAACTCGAGGATCATTTCACCCCGCGAAGGAAACTTTGCTCAACGTCGTAAACAGAAACCCATAAATTCGAACAAGGCGGTGTTTCCTAGGCCTCAATCCGTGCTGGCAATTTCTGCATTACCAGACGGTAACATCGCTACTAACCGTTTATGACCATACCTGGTAGCGATCGAGAGCGGTGTCTGGCAGAAAATATCCTGCCCGCCGGGGCCAACCTCATCGCGCCCGAGTAGCATTTTCACCACTCCCTCGGGTCCGGAGTGAGCGGTAAACGAGACCGGTGTTCGGCCGGAATTTGCTGGCTTGTCGGGATTGACTTCTTCCCGCCCCAGTAGAATTTTCACCACTCCCGCATGTCCTTCCCAAGCGGGATGCGTGAGCCGTGTTCGGCTTCTATTATCTGGCTTGTCGGGATTGACCTGTTCCCGCCCGGGTAGCATTTTAACCACTTCCTCGTGCCCATTATGTGCCACCCATGCAAGTGGTGTGTATCCCAAAAAGTCTTCTCCGTCAACATCGCTACATCCCATCTCGATCAATGCAGCTACAACCTCAGAAGTTCCAAAGAACGATGCGCAGTGCAGTCCACTCAACGGAGACCCAGTGTCAATATTCCAGGTAGGCAAATGCTCTACTTGCGCTGAAAGAGATTTTATGGATATATAGGCATAATCCTCTTGCAACAGCTCTAGTGCAAGTGAGGTCGCGCAGTCCGAGAGTTCCATTTTCGCACGGACTCCCCAGCATAGAGGACAATATTGTAGAAAGGGTGTGTCCTGGGTGGCAGGGGATGGTTGGGCTGAAAGAGCCTTGACATGTGGCAAATTCAGATATGTCAGGCAGATTTCTGCCATAATCGCGCGAGGTCTACTGTAAATGTTGGGATGGGCAGAAAGATACTCCTGGAGAGCCAAGTGGATCAGTCGCACAGTTGATGCCTCCTTATCCACAGTGATAAGCCCTTGACAGCAGGTCACCAATGTCGTTATCGAAGGTACCATATGTTGTCGGCGTTGAAATCGGTGGAACCCAGTTCGACTGCCAGGGCGCGGCAGAGGTCATCCGCCCGTAGAGGTCGTTCCGCATGGCTGATCCACAACAGTGCCCCCATCCCGAGTCTCGATTTACCCACACCCTGCCGTTTTGTCCGTTCTATCGTCGCCCCATAGGCATCTCCCAACCCTAACCCATCTATCATCATGCTAAGTTTCCCTTGTCTTCGATAAATTATCGGTTCTTGTGAAATTGCCTCGATATTTAGGGAAACCAATAGAAACCTAAATATAGATACCAGCAGATGGTGGGGGTGGGGCTCTTAAGATCACTGCGCTTACGTACATTTCCGATATATTTTCCGGAATCCACTGCAGAATGTCGGCCTCCAGACTCTCGTCCATGGCATCGGGCATTTCGTCCTGGCCTAGCCTAACGCGAAGGTACCTAGTGATATCACATTTGCTGGGAACGACTGCTACGCTTATCACTCGCCCAGAAAGGCGCTTTTCTATCTCAGCTTGCATATGAGGCCTTTCGGTAACGAATATTTGAGTGCTTGGGGACTTCTCTAGGATAAAGAAGCAACTCAAAGATGCGCAGTGGTGGAACGAAAAATGAGTGTGAATGAGAGGCAGAATGAGGGGACCGAAGTGATGGAAACGGTGATCGATAGTTGTTCTAGCCAAGAACTAACTAAGAGATATATATCTCCAAAGCGCGAACAACCATGGAAAAACAATGAACTCAAAAGAAACACACCATCCTGACAAATCTTGATCCTCCAAAACCTCCAGCGATCTAGAAAGATCCTGAACCTAACTATCATATGCCTAATGGCATAGGGTGTGAAAGAAACAACACAAAACTACCAACAATAACTCATATCCTATGCCTACCGGGATAGGATGTGAAAGAAACGAAACACTACCCTCTGCCTCTTCACCTAACACCACATAAGCACATGCCCGATAACCGCATATCCATCTAACCGCATGCCCTATAGGCAATCAAACATAGGATTTTTTTTTAGCGAATCCAGGAGCCTGACTCGATGTATCATACTGCCGCACATTCGTCCAGGGTGTCAATGCACATAAACGTGGGTTTTGACGACGTGAGGGTCTGTAGTATCTTTACGATTTCAGCAAGTCGCGGTTCCCGTCCACCTGTGTCTTTTTTCTGCCCTTGATAGGCCTGTAATATTTCCCCGGAATCCGTTCCATTCCGCTAACCATCTGTTCCAGCAATGAACCCAACGTACTCGCCGCAGACTGCTCCTTTCGCGCTGCGAAATCAAAGTAAAAACACGCAACAGCAGCGCCTTGCCCCGGGGCCCCATCACACAGCATGTCAACTACCCACGAGCTAGCGTAGTGTCTTGTTAGCACCGACTCCTCTTTTTCTCTCCCGCGAGAATGATCCTTGTAGCCGGGTAAATGTCTTGCCGACTCCCGGATCTCTGTAGCAAAACAGGCCTGCGTTATCGCCTTCAGTTTCCCCGCACCTGTCATGCCAGCTTCTGAATTCCTCGGTTTGCATGACCCATTCCTACACATCGTCGACACGGCGTGCTTGTAGGTCCCGATGCCGTAGCTTGGGCTCCAGGGGTGATAACCAGGTTGGGGATTGGGACCGGTCATCGGCAACAGTACTGTTGTTCCACACGCTAACATAGTAGTTTGTATTGTTGAAGGAATTGTTATTATCTTTGATGGCGGATTGAGACATCTTGCCCTCGTTGGCGCTCGCACTATTGTTGATTCAAATATTAAGTGCTATAAAGCAGAAAGAACAGGGTACCGAAGTAGAGGAGGGCTTATTGCAGGTAGTTGGTTGATGATATTTCCAGGGCTGATGAATAAGTTCGTGGGGTCTAGATCAAGAAAAGCGAGGCTCTGATGGGGCTGAGAGTCAAGGCAACGCCACACATTCGGCTACATGGTGCCGCAATTATATCATACCTGCTCGACAAAAGTGCATGAGTTCCACCGCTCACAACGGCCGTCTTTGTTGTCCTAAAGGAATTGTGACAATATCCAAGCCCAACAACGATGCTAAGGTACATGTTATTTATGACTTGTGAAGATAGGGTAAAAAGAGACATTATGTATTAAATTTTAGCCCCTGTGGAAACTAGCCTTTCATGGTGAACAGTATGGTATTGTCAATAAATATACAACAGGATGACTCCCGACGCACAAAACATTGATCGCCAAGGTTACCCTGATTTAAGTCCTATCGCCTGGGAACTAAGGATACACACTATGGTAGTCTATCCTTAACTTACCATTCTGTTGATCTTTGACTCCGATTCAATTAATTATCCTGATACCAGTGCCGAGGTTGTGGCTTGCCGCCACAATCCCTAGCGCTCCAAGCTCGCGACTGAGGGCACTCCTCTAGTGCCCGACAGCGCAATTTAACCTGTGGCTCAACGTAACCCCTCGCTGTTTGCCATACGGTACCGTAGTAAATTGCCATAACATCATAATTTTGTGGATTAACATCACTTTGTGGCTCAACACCGGTTTTCCCTTGACGAAATCACGAGCCGCTCGGACACCCCCCCACTGGGACAGGTGCTAATTGGTTGATCTTCTATGAGGAATTCACCCGCCGATCTCTTGAGTTGTAAATTTTACCAAGCTTGCCATAGGAAACTTTCCTTTTCAATTTCAGCCGTCTCGGTGAGTGGGGCATCCGAGTGGCTTGTGGCTTGGGTCTAACTGATCACCACACAGGTGGCACGGATATCCAAAAGAGGACCTCATACACAACAATGATACAAAAGTTATATGCCGTAAAAAACTAAGAAATAATTTGAGAATCTCGCTAAGACGTTGGAGTTGCCTCTCCTAGCATGGTTTGTTGCACTTTTTCTTATTATCGGTATTTGTCTTACTCGTGTCTCTGCGCCAAGACTGGGCACCTCTGTTGGAATACCGGTGGCATCCCCGGACACATAAAAGGTACGAGTACAGTATCCATAACCAGTCACGTGAAGCAACACCCTGCTTGTGTCGTGCGGCGGGAGCACCGGTTGGTAGCGGGGTGCCGTGTATTTGTGTCGCATGGCCGACAAGGATATGGCGTAACAAGATGAAAATCCTCTACTCGAGTACCAGTGATTCAACAAGAGGTGAAGACACTACTCGAGTATTTGGGGGGGAAGGATGTCAAACCTGATGCGGCAGATGGGTACAGTACTGTACTTGTTGTCGCAGACTACGGCTGTAAGTCACGCGTCTCTTGCGGGCATCTAGTGAGAGGATTTCGCAATGAAGAATTCGGGATCGCTATCGTTGTGATGAGCTTGTTTACTGTTGCAATAATTTGATCGGATTAGAAAAAGTGAGTTTGTCGCCACTTTGCTCGATTACGCACTCGTTTAAATTTACCTCCTCAAGAAAAGTTGGTATCTCTCCGCTTAGATAGCAGAATTTTTAGTGTTCCTCTATCGCCAGGGATCGCTTAGATGCCCTAAGCTGGACGGACCTGTTGCTGTGGCTACAACCTGGAAGATCCCCAGTTCTTGATTGCGAAGTCCCCCTAGTGCAGGGTTGGACGGAGCAGTAAAACTACTTTTGCAAGGGTATGTCAAAATCGACTTCAAGGCTGGTCAGACACCGCTCTGATGGGCTTATGAGTTGGGGCATGTGGTACCGTACTCGAGTACCGGTACTCGAGTAGTGGTGAAGCCCCCGCGAGCATATACCGGTACCGGAACGGGAAGATGCTAGCCACATTATCCCCAATAACGGTAGTCTGACACCAGTCTCAAATGCTATTGAAAAGGGGCATGGTGGAGGGGTGAGGCTGGAATAGGCAACCCCGATATCCCAGACATTCGTACTTGCATGACAGTGCACTGTTCTCCTGAGAAGCCTAGAATGGGCATGACGTACCGGTAGTGCTGTGGGGAGCCACCGGGGACGGGGTTATGGCTGTTTTTTGTACAGGGCCCTCAACCGCGTCCTGACAATTGATTTTGGACAACCGTCCTAGGAAGGTATATAAAGGGCCTTTCCCGATGTTCTTTCCTTCGTTGATCGTGCCGAGAACCCAACGGTGAAGTCAATTAATTGCTTTCTCAGTTCCTCCTTCCGCCCCTTTCACTCTTTTCTGCCTGCGTCTACGGGAGCTTGTTTTATCAAAGACTACGATCACGAATCCTGCAAGCGCCTTTTTTCTTTGTGTTTGCCCGAAGCTCTCGATCGCCTAGCTTCCCCGTGAGTAAGTGAAATTTGCCAATAGTTTGTGTTCTTTTTCCCGGCATGGTTTCGTCCATCGAGCACTTAAGCTTTTGTTCGAACCGGAGGACACCAACCCAGCTATGCCGGAAAACCGCGGCCGGATACCCCTCTCGTGGGCTGCCGAGAAGGGGCACAATGGAATGGTGGACCTATTACTTGGACACAAAGATGTCAAGCCCAGTATGGCGGACAGTGGTGGTGGGACACCGCTATCGTGGGCTGCCGACAAGGGGAATGGTGGAGTAGTGAAGCTGCTGTTAAGGTGGAAAGGCATCAACCCCGATATCCCCGACAATAATGGTCTGACACTGCTGTCATGAGCTACCATGTATGGATGTGACGAAGAAGTGAAGCTACTGTTGGAACAGCGAGATGTCAACTCAAATATGACAAACAATTTCGGCAACACACCGCTCTCGTGGGCAGATAGGTATGGGTGTGATGGAGAAATGAAGCTACTGTTAGGGCAAGAAGACTGCAACCCTGATATCCCAGACGACAATGGCCTATCGGCGCTTTCGTGGGCTGCCAGGTATGGGTGCGATGAAGTAGTGAAGCAGTGCCTGGAACGGCGAGATGTCAACCGGAATGTGACAGACAATTTCGGTAAGACACCACTCTTGTGGGTTGCCGACCTGAGATATTATGGAGCGGTGAAGCTACTGTCGCAACGGGAAGATGTTAATCCTAATATCCCAGATTGTGGCCTAGTACCACTCTCGTGGGCTGCCCGGCATGGGAATCGCTGGGTTCTGAATCTGCTGTTGAAACGGCAAGACATTGGCCCCGATATCGCAGACGTTGATTGCCAAACCCCGCTCTCGCACGCTGCCAATTATGGGAGAAATTGAGTAGTTAAGATACCGTTGAAACGGGAAGATGTCAACGTCAATGAGAGAGACAAAGGTGGCCGAACATTGCTCTGGTGGGCTGCTGAGGATGGGCACTATAAAGTAGTTAGGCTACTGCTGGGATGGAAAGGCGTCGACCCTGATATCTCGGATGACTGCGGCCGAAAACCGCTCACGTGGGCTTCCGAGAAGGGGCATACGGGAGTGGTGAAGCTACTTCTCGCTCACTAATCCGTGAACCCCAAAACCGTTTGACCCCAACAAAACAACTTCTCTCGCACGACCTTGAAAACGTGTGTACACTGCTTTTAAGCCTTCTCGTTGGTACCCCCATATTCACTTCTAGCCACTTCCCACACTTGACGACATCCACATTCCTCCTCTGAGTGTCCAGCAACCCATCGACATCCCTGTATTTCTCTTCCTTCACTTTTTTTTTCCCTTCCCTTTCCTTTCGGATTCAACCTAAAACCCCCCATTGGAAGTTATCCTAATCTGCGATCTAAGTTGGGAACGTAATATACCCGTACCACTGTCGCAGTATGGGCATTCGTGAGCATTGGCTGTTGGTTGAATCAGAATTTCCGACTTCACCCTCGCGGGGTTTGGTGTGCGGGAGGGCATGTGCTGTACTACCGGTATTGTTGAGGATATCACTGGGATTTTCACCCTTTGCTTTTTAAACTTTGTTTTTTGTCTATACTGCATAACAACTCCGCATTTACATCCAGATTGGTCATCGTTTCCTGCTTACAGATTCTCACTTTTCTCCATCTTTTCTTTTCCCTAAGCTACTCTTCGCCCCTTGTGAACGATATATGTACTGCACGGTAACTAAGTTCGAATTTTCGCTTATCCAACCCGAGGTTACTGAAGAAGCTGCTGCACAGTGCAGCCACAGCCCAGTGATACTCGCTAAGGCTGAATGAGTGGGGTTTAACGTGGCAGGAATGGACCGCTCGCGGCGCTCCATCCTCATTTCTAGATTGGTCTCAACCCGATATCCCATGTACGGGTGAGGCATACTCGAGTACAGGTTCCCCCCTTCCACATACGGCAGCTCTATGCTGTGGCACAGTCACTTTGCCTCACAAAAATTCTTAAATGCCAAGCACTCTATTGTGGAACAGTCACTTGGCCACAGAATAGAGTTACCGTATACGGCAGGCAGGGAATCTGCATGTCTCATCCGCTCATGGGATAAAACTAGCACTTTTGTGAGATTGCCACAATAACAGCCACAACTCAAGTTACTACTGATCGCTATTACGTTCTTCAGCGCTGTCCATCCTTCTGTACTGTACTGTACTGTACACCCGTTCAACCGGGTCCACCAATTCTATACCAATACCCGCATAAGAGGTTCTCAAAATAGCCATGGACATGAGCATGATATTAGACTGCAACGGCAAACAGGTGGCAGGACGAAACGGAACGGCGGGTAAACGGCGAAACGAAACGGCGATTACTAAATTGTAGTGTAACCCAAAGCGGTGAAGTTCTCACTCTTGCTCCAAAACTTGCTTTATTCCACGACCCTCTCGCAACGCTCAACGAAAACTAACTAACATGCGGAAAAAAAAAAAAGCAGGAGTATAAATAAACAATAATCAAGCCTTCTTTTGTCATTCCACTCAACTCCGCAAACGGCCTTCTGGATTTGCACTCATCCACGCAAGGTTCCCTTTCCTCAGCTTGTTCGCATTACTAACAAAGGAAACAAGAAAACAGAAGCAGACTCCAGCAAGAATTCCTTTATCCCACCTCTCCTACCGTTGTACGGCCTCCGCTACCCTACCACTCTCGCTTCCATGCCATTCCCAACACTTCCTCTCACGGCTGTGATACGCCAAAGCGCATCGCTAAAATAATCCTCGTGTAAGGTAAAAACAGTGGCGAAAAAAGGAAGGGCAGTCGGGCAAACTGCAAACAAAGACAAATGAGCGGTGAACAACGACGGCAATCATACGGTGGATAAGCGGGTGGACGGATGGCTCAGGAAAAACGAACGGAGTAACCGATACGACGGTTCTTTGGATGTCGAGCATGTTGGACATACTGTGGGGATGCCGGGTAGTATCGGCGGTTTTCCGTCGTTTTCGGCACATGATTGGCCAGATTATGGGGGTCATGATCTGATCGAGGGGACCCTATCACCCAATGATGGAGTAAATTTGTAGACCCTGATCAAGTAATCGAGCATGGCTATTACTCAATTGTGATCTATTTTGCTCCTGTAGGTTTGCGCAGTTTCGTTACTCCAATCCACATTTCCAACAACCTCCACTCTAGTTAATTATCTCGAATAAGTGACTGTACACGTGAGCACTGCCCCCCCCCTTTTCTTTTGGGAGTGTGAATAGACTACTTTCTGACCGCCGTCCTATTGCTAGACTGCTGTTTGCCTTTTAGTCGTCTAGCGGCACCCTTGTAGTCGACTTCCCGAGTTGGAAGCCATGTATCGCGTGTCCGGAGGTGGGCAAGAAAGGTGGATATGGGATACATTCCGCCGCGCAAGGTCCCCGGCCACGACGGCGGCGACAGCAGCGAACCACATACCGCCCCGAACCACCAATTGTAGGCTTGCGGATGAGCAAACGCTTCCGGTATAGGTGGCTGTCGAGGTGTAATTCTTGTTTTCCACCAATGGTCCTATCGGGTGTGTAGGGGGAGACGGTGTTTATAACTAATAGATGGTATCAAATCCCGATTCAGGTGTAGATTTAGTCTTTTTTTCACTGGAAGGTGTATACAAAGATGTCCCTCGATGCAAATTATTTGGTGAACACTATAGATATCCGGGACTCCGGAACGTTATGTATAGTATGGTAATCGCCGAATGTGATGTTGACCTATGGTATATAATTTCTTATCATACATTGGGCTATGATACAAAGCTACCGTATGTTTAGCAGCAAAGTTACGGCATCATACCAGCATGCGCGGGTTGTGGCGCCTAGCCGCGGCCTTGGCACGGGTAGGGGTTTCCGGTTTCGTCGGGTAGGGCTCTCGTTCAGGAGGGGATGGCTCGGGTAGGGAGAATAAGCAAAAGATTCGCCGAATTTGATGGATAACCCGGTTTGAGTACCGGTATTCCTGGCAAAGGGCCCGGGTTAATCCAACGAACCCCGGACCTGTTGGAAGGCTTGGGTTGACCGCAGAGATAAGATGGTAGGACAATATACGATAGCACCCTATTATCCCCGATAGTTGAAATGCTGACTGGGCTTCGCAATGGAACACTATTCCCATGAGAGTGAAATGATTGGCAAAATCTTCCTTGAAAAAAGTGATTATTTCACACGAGGTCTGGAGGGGAGAAAAGCATCAGATAAATGACACAAGGAATTAACCGAAAATTAGAAACAAGTTGTCTGATGCTTAGTGTTGGATTTGCCTTTCCTGTTATATGCTATTTCATATGACCTCCTGGTGCCTCCTTCAAATTTATTGTATGGGAGTAGAAAGTTCAAAACCACTCACGACGGAAATACCATCTGATAGGAATGAACTGGAATCTGGAGCAACTGGATTTCTGGGACTCTACTGGAAGTAGTAGGTGAGATGATTTGGAGGACGACAAAAGTGGAAGAGGGATATTTGATCGCACTTTTGAACAGCTTTGACATTAGAAATTAGGCTAATATGAAGTGGAAATCTGGAACACCCAATATATCTGATCTAGGGGCGGGGGTTGGGACATTTGAAGTTCTATCTAACCCGAAACTATACAAATTCTGAGGCCGGTGAGGTGTATTTCCATATACCTGTGACGAATCTTGAATAATAGTCCGAGTTAATGAAGAATGCGGTAGAGTGAAATCCGCGACAATAGCGGGCCACTGTAGCCTATTTCTGCCATTTTCTCTCATTCCTCGCGCGGCACTACATCTTGTTTCTGGACTGTCGCCTGCCCTCTGTTCCTTCATAAGACCACGCAGATCATTAGGCGCGCCAGGAACACGATTCGCTCGGCCTGGCGAGTATGGGGGGAGCGCACGGAAAGACCTATGATACCTGTACCTGCCCAGTGGGAGCAGGGCTGGTTAAAGCTAAAGCGGGGACATCCGGAATTTCCCTCTTTGGGTGCGTAGGGAATCATCTCGGGAAAAGGTAGTTTTTAGATCCCTGGTGAGACGAATAGGAAGACAAATATAGCGTCAACTACCGGAATAAACTAAATAGGGAGACACATCACGTACCGGTATAATAATATCTCCAACCTCTTCCCCGTCATCCTGATGGTTTCCGTCCGCACACAGAAACATGGCACAACAACCAAGGAAACCATTGATAATTATTGCGAGCTCCTTCACACCCCCCAAGACCCCCGCGCACAACGCGGGAAAATAATCACCAAGTATCCAGATTATCGTAACCAGTGAGAGAACCCAACTGCCTGCGTAGTGATCTGCAGGATTTTCTGGCGAAACTGCAGCTGAAGGTCTGGCAATATGTGGCAGTGAGCGTGACAGTAAAAGCAACTGACGGCAGCAGGTTACCGGTCGGGCCATAAGATGTTTACGAAGGGATAGGATTTTGGCGGCGAAAGGGCTGTCGCTATCAATCGGGATTGGAGCTGGGGTTACCGTACCATAAGTGTGGAATCACGATCCACCTTCAGCGAAGCTGCGCCGGGCAAGAAACACTCGTACAAGTACTATTAGTCTTAGATCTTTGAGAGTCAACTGCGAAGCTTCGGTTACACAAAGTTTATGTAGACCAATAACATAGATTAATTAGTCACAAGGCGCAGAAATCATGACTCCGCTTCGCATCAGGGGGCTCAATCTCCATCAACTGAACCAGGTAACTCAATAATTTATCTCCCTACAGAATTACAACGAGCGGGGAAATGTTACACTCTAATATCGGCAATGCTACCCACTCCTTCAATAACACTCTCTACTCACATAACTCCAACCCTTTCAACCCTACCAACAAAATTGTGTGGAAGGGCGATGTGAACATTGTTGGGACGGACGAGAGATCTGAGATTCTAGCTTGGTTATCTCCAGTTGTGCCACGCATTCGACACAAAAACATTCGGACCCGCAGGGCCGACAGCGTGGGAACAAGGCTGCTGGAAACCGACGAATTTCAAAGGTGGTGCGATGGCTCCCGAGAGGACGGAACTGGCCATGTGGCTTTACTTTGCTGGGGTGACCCGGGTGTCGGCAAGACATATTTCAGGTGAGGAATACAAACCTCGGAGGACAAACTGGGGGATGGTGGGGCTAATAAGGAGCAATCCTAGTTCATTGGTGGTAGACAAATTATGCGATGAGGCAGAGGAGAATAATATTGCGGTTGCGTGCTTCTACGTTGATTTTGCCGCACGGGAGGAGCAGTCTCCGACAAATATTCTCGGTTCACTACTCAAACAAATTGTCGGTGGATTGGAAAAGATGCCGGAGGAGATAGCTCGCGCCTTTCAACGTCGGGAAAAAAGTCATCCATGGAAGGGGGCTACCAGTGCCAGAAATTGTGAAGATGCTGCAGGCTGTCACATCTTTGCGGCGGACATTTATATGCGTTGATGCGCTCGACGAATGTGCGGAAGCGCATCGACCCGAGGTTCTAGATTCATTGAGACAAATCCTTGCGGAGTCACCAAAGACACGAATATTTCTAACCGGGAGACGTCACATCAGGGGCGAGATTGAAAGAGATCTTCAGGGCAGAGTGGCGACTTTACATGTAAAACCAAATCATGATGATATCATAGGATATATCCGGACAAGATTGAGAAAGGATACATCGCTAGAAGCCATGGATGGAGGTCTGGAGGCAGAAATCATCGAGACCATTGCCGATAATATTCCTGAAACGTAAGTGGTCAGCATGACGAAGGAATATATTCCACATTCATCGCTAACAAGCACAAAGATTTCTACTTGTTTCCCTAACCGTCGACGCTATCCTTGTAGAACCCACAGCATATGGAAGACGACAGAAACTCAAGGCAATCACAGGTGGCTTGGATTTGGGGAATGTTTACGGTGCGACGATAGAGCGGATAAAGGAGCAGGGTGGGGAGAAAACAAGGCTGGGAATGGCGGCCCTGATGTGGATCTCGCATTCTGAACGACTATTACAACTCGATGAACTTTTCCATGCCCTAGCAGTCAGGGTAGGGTCTGCGGATCTTGATGCCGGGAGGATTCCTCCGGTGGAGACATTGTTGAGCTGTTGCTTAGGGCTTGTCGTCGTCGATATGGAGGCTTCCACGGTTCGCTTAATCCACTTCACTTTGCAGGAGTACCTTTACACCCGGCGCGACCTTTTTGGTGCCGCTCACTCGATGATGGCGGAGACTTGCTTGACATACCTCAACTTTTGGGCTATTAAGGATATCCCACCCACACTGTTTGCCATCCCTTAGTCAGCTACCTTTCTCAAATATTCTTCCTTATATTGGGGGGCTCACGCCAGGAGAGACGCTTCCAGGGATGTGATACCACTTGCGCTCAAACATTTCAGCCAAATTGAGGGCCATATATCTACAAAGTTACTGTTGGTGGATCTCATATCGGGAACCGGTCGGTACAAGGGTGATATCCCTACTAACGGTCCCCTGATCGGGTTTACTGGACTGCATTGTGTTGAAATTCACGAAGCTTCCGGTTTTAGAACACTTAGCTTGTAACTTGGTGTGAAACGGTATTGCTTAAGTTTGGTCGGAAAGAAGTTTGAACTAGGGGTAGTTAGTTTAGGAGGAGGTGCGACAGCATGCAGCACGTGAGGGGCAGGAGTCAGTTGTCACAGGATTGTTGGAAAGGTATTGGGTGTCTCATGTGTAGGAAGATGGGGAGCTCTAAGGTGTTAGTGCTCATTCCGCTTCAGTAGTGTTGCGGTTTGTGTTGCACTAGGGTATGGGGAAACATTAGGAAATGTCACGAGTGTTTGGAGTTATTGTGTAGGTCACGGAGAAAGTTTTGAGATGCACTTTGGAAGGTTATGGATCTTTCATGATGGCGGAGTTCATGCAGTGCAGACTAGCGATAAGGAAAGAGAGCAGGACTCTCCGGAGGAGACGTTTCTTGTATATATAGAGCACCTCCGACAACGTAGAAATGAAAAGGACCCAATTCACTCTCCCCCCAACATAGCCTATTTATATGACATTGCGCATCAATTTTCGGTATTGTTGGAATCGCAACTAAATTTGTGGGCCGGCGGAATTACGATCTCAATAAAAGGGATTTTCTTGGTATTACACCGCTTGTATGGGCTGCTATATGTGGACAAGAAGAGGTAGCGAAGCTGCTATTAGAACAGCAGGCTGTCATTCCTGACAAACCGGATGATTACTTTCGTCGAACGGCCCTTGCATGGGCTGCGAGGAAGGGATATGAGGGGATCGTGAGGCTGCTCCTTGGCCAGGCATCTACAAAGCCTGATGGGACAGATGGTTGGTGGGGTAAGATACCCCAGGTGGTGAATACGGCCTTAGGAAGGAGATATGTCAACCCCAATCGGCCAGACAAATACGGCCAGACACCAATCTCGTTGGCTTCTGAAGAGGGGAATGAGGGGGTGGTGAATTTACTGTTGCGAAGGAAGGATGTCAAACCCGATACAACAGACGGATATGGCTGCACGCCTCTCTTCTGGGCTTCTAGTAAAGGGCGTGAGGGAGTGGTGAAGCTGTTATTGGGATGGGAAGATGTTAAAATCCCTAAGCCCGACAAAAATGGTCGAACACTTCTCTTGTCAGCTATTGAAAGCGGGTATGAGGGAGTGGTGGGATTGCTTTTGAGGAGAAAAGATATCAACCCCAACACTCCTGATAAAGATGGACGGACACCGCTCCTTGTGGCCTCAGAGAAGAGACACGTGGCATTGATGAAGCTCCTACTCGAACGAGAAGATGTCAACACCAACATCTACGATAAAACTGGCCAGACACTCCTCATGTTGGCTTTCGGTAATGGGTATTGTGGAGTAGTGAAGCGATTGTTGGGACGGGAAGAGGTTACCGTCAATATGCGAAACCATCTTGGCCAAACACCCCTCACGTGGGCTATTGCAAATAGGCATGATGAAGTAGTGAAGCTACTGCTTGGGCGGAAAGACGTTGAGCCCAATATGGCGGACAGTTATAGTCGGACACCACTATCGTGGGCTGCGAGGAATGGGCATGATGGAGTAGTGAAGCTATTGTTGGAACGGGAAGACGTCAACCCCAATAAGCCAGATAATTATGGCCAAACACCGCTCTTGTGGGCTGCCAGAAATAGGCATGATGGGGTAGTGAGGCTATTGTTGGAACGGGAAGACGTCAACCCCGATAAGCCGGACAATTATGGTTAAACACCGCTCCCGTGGGCTGCCAGGAATGGTCATGATCGAGTAGTGAAGTTATTGTTGGAACGGGAAGACGTCAACCCCGATATTCCAGACAAAGGTGGCCAAACACCGCTGTCGCGCGCGGCCGAGAATGGGCTTGATGGAGTAGTGAGGCTACTGTTGGAACGGGAAGGAGTCAACTGTGGTATGCGAGACGATCGTGGCCGAACAACTCTGTCGTGGGCTGCCGGTGGTGGGCATGATGGAGTAGTGAAGCTATTATTGGAACGGAAAAACGTCAACCCCGATATGTCAGACAATCGTGGCCGAACAGCGCTCTCGTGGGCTGCCAGCAATGGGAATGATGGAGTAGTGAAGCTATTGTTGGAACGGGAAGACGTCGACCCCGATATGCCAGACAATGATGGCCAAACACCGCTCTCGTGGGCTGCCCGATATGGGCGTAGTGTAGTAGTGAAGCTATTGTTGGAACGGAAAGTGGTCAATCCCAATATGCCGGACAAATTTGGCCATATACCGCTCATGTGGGCTGCCAAGAAGGGGCATGATAGAGTAGTGAAGCTGTTGTTGGAACGGGAAGACGTCAACCCCTATATTCCAGACAATCGTGGCCGAACGCCGCTCCCGCACGCTGCCACCAGGGGTAATGTTGGAGCAGGGAAGATACTGTCGGAGCGGACAGACTTCAGTCACAATACGCCGGACGGTGATGGCCGCGCGCTGCTCTTATCGACTTCTCGGTTTGGGAATAATAGAGTGGTGAAGCTACAAGCCCGCCAATCTACAAACCCCGGTGCGGTTTGACTTCACAACACCACCTGTCCTATCCCCATTAAAAGCTGGTATGCACTGCTTTTCGCAATTTCCAGAGACGTGGTCACATATCCCGTCGGCCACTCCCTCCTCCAAACGTCTTTCGTCTCCCTCCCTCCCCTTTCCATTTCGGGTTTATCTCAAAATCCTGCATCGAAACCACCGCTATCTTTGGTTATAGCTAGGGGCGTTGTTAACAGATCCCCGGCTGTCATTCCATGACCTCGTATTCCGGTCAGCTGAACCATATTTTCTTTAGTATCTTTCCTTTGGTGACCCTTTTGTCCAATTACTTTCATCATTTAGTCACTGATTGCTCAGCAGAGCAGGAGAGTGTATATACCTCGCATGCATAGCACACGCAGTTGTTCCTTGTCATCGGGGCATGCTGGTTTTGTCTATCTACGGCCTTTGAGATTTCCGTATATAAAGAAGGATAAGCAATGAAGATACCGTGTATCTAAACCATTCCCTTCTTTATTTATCTATTCCGGCTTCCCCTTTCCCCATCACCATGTCATGGCTATAAACCTGGCATACACATATCCATCTCAGAATTTACCGGTGCATTCGCTTGTGCCTGAGCCAGGATTTGTTATTCCGTCCTCTTTCTCTTCGGTGTGATGGTGCAGATGTGCTATGCCTGTTAGCATTCCCAGGATATTCCATTCGCCGCTCTTGCTTGTGCTTTATTTCTTGCTCATCTTAATTTTGCATTTAGCTTTAGATTGGTCACGATTTCCCGTTTATACACCCTTACTTTGCTCCAGTTTTCATTGCTCCTGAAAATTACCCGTCACTCTGCTAGACGATTAGAAAGGTACATGCATTCTAACTTCCTTTGAGGATTCCTTTTTTCTAGTTCATGATTATTGAAGAAATACCAATTCAACCACCACCTCACGCTACTTACCATGTCTCGGGGGACAGAGCTTATTTGGCTATGTTTATTTGTAGACCAGGGTAAACAGGACAGAATAGGGCCTCCTACATACAAGTCCGATCTTGTTATAATTAATCCCCATAATTCAAGTTCTTACCTACCATGCCTATACTCCTCCTTCCCCATCCATCCATACATCCACCCAGATTCATCGAATACATGCCAATGCTCAACTCATCCCCCAATTCCACATTCCGTCTGTAGAAGGCTAGACTTCCGGAGGTAGATACACCCCCACTCAATAACAGAATTTGAAGCAAGGCTCTAAAACTAATCCGGCACTATTGGAAGATCTATGACACTAGACAGGAGGTATGACAAGCCTAAAGGGCCATACAAATATGGTCAAACACCAACTTCGTTTTCTATCAAAGAGCAGCATGAGGGGGTGGGGAAAATATGTGTATCTTGTCGCTGGTTTTTGTGATACAGATGGCAGACATGATTGCATGGAATATATCAGAGTTCAGCCCTAAAGACGAATTCCTCAGCTTGCAGTATCGAAGTAACGGGTAAACAAAGGAAACACTGCTCGCGTGTACCGGTATAACATAACCAGCCCCCATGAAAAAATAACATATCAAGGAAACGTGCATTAGTAATACACGGTGATATGCGTGTCACAAGACGGATACTCGAATATGACGTAACTGCATGAGAAACCTTTTGATTGTACACATTTGGTAAAGCCACTACCGGATTGCGGGGAGGATGTCAAACGCGGTGGGACAGATGGGTATAGTACAGTACAGTACGGCCGTACGCGCAACTTGCGGGCTTCTAGTGAATGGTTAGAGGGAGTAGTGAAATTATTATGTCAAGGGGATGGTGTCAAGATCCAGAGCCTGGACAACAGAGGTCAATATAATTGAAAACGAATTAGGGAAGTTAGTATTCAGGGCTGCTCTTTGGAAGAAGAAAAAAAGATACCAATGAGGGCCGCAAAGTTGGTCAGACATCACAATTATTGGCTTATGAGCAGGAGCAGGTGCGAGCGTTGATGCTCCTACTGGAACGGGAAGGTATCACCCACAATATGCAAAATAATGGTGGTCTGACACCATTCTCCTAGGCAACCGGGAAGGGGCATGGTGGGGTAGTGAAGCTGCTGTTGGGGTAGGAATAGGCAAGCCGATATGCCAGATACTGGTATGATAGTCGAGCTCTATCCTCTTCGGGAGCTGAGAATGGGTATTGGGAGTACTGTGGGAAGTCACTGGCAATGGAAATATCGCAGTTTTTTTGGATGGGCTCTCAATTGTGTCCCGGTTTTTTTCCGTCTTGTCTAAGTTGCGATGCCGATTGTTTGTGGACAACTGTCTTAGAAAGGTATACAATGGTCCATTTCCTGATGCTTTTTTCCTCGCCGATCGTCCCGAGAACACTACTCTGGTGCCAGGTGATTGCTTTCTCTCTTCCTCCTTTCCGTCCTTTTACTCTTTTCTGCCTGCGCTTACGGGAGTCTGTTTTTATCAAAGACTACGATCACGGATCCTGCAAGCACCTTTTTTTATTTCATTTTTCCCATAGGTTTTGATCGCCGACTTAACCTCCCTGTGAGTAGATGAAGCCTTCCAATAGCTCGCATTCTCTTTCCCGGGATGGTTTCGCCCTCTCAGCACCGGAGCGGTTGTTGGAACGGGAGGACATCAACCTAGCTATGCCGGACAACTGCCGCCTGACACCCCTCTCGTGGGCTGCCGGAAAGGGGCGTGGTGGAACGGTGAAGCTACTGTCCCAACGGGAAGATGTTAATCCCGATATCCCAGATGTGTGTGGCCTATTACCGCTCTCGTGGGCTGGCCGGCATGGGAATCGCCGGGTTCCGAATCTGCCGTTGAAACGGCAAGATATTGACCCCGATATCGCAGACATTGATGGCCAAACCCCGCTCTCGCATGCTGCCAAGTATGGGAGTAGTGGAGTAGTGAAGATACTGTCGAGGCGGGAAGATGTCAATGCCAATGAGAGACAAAGATGGCCGAACACCGGTCTAGTGGGCGACCGAGGATGGGCACTATGGAGTGGTTAGGCTACTGTTGGGATGGAAAGGCGTCAACCCTGATATCTCAGACGACCACGGCTGAACACCGCTCATGTGGACTCCCGAGAAGGGGTATACGGGAGTGGTGAAGCTACTTTTCGCTCTCTAACACGTGTGCCCCAAAGTCATTTGACCCCAACAAAACCGCATCTCTGGCACGACCTTAAGAACGCGTATGCGCCCCTTTTAAGCATTCTCATCGATACACTCATATTCACCTCCAGCCACTTCCCACCTTTAACCACACCCACATCCCTCTTCTGAGTGTCAAGCAACCCATCGGCATCGCTGTATTTCTCTTCCTTCCCTTCCCTTCCCTTCCCTCTCCTTCCGGATTCAACTGAAAATTCTTCATTGGACGCTATCCTAGGTTGCGATCGAAGCTAGGAACGCAATATACCCGTACCATTGTACTGGTATGAGCATTCATGAGCGTTGGCTGTTGGTTGAATCAGAATTTCCGAAGGGTTTGGTGTGCGAGGGGGCATGTACGATTGTTGAGGTTATCAGCGGAATTTTTACCCTTTGCTCTTTGACTTTTTCTTTTCTTCTATACTGCAAATAAACTCCACATCTATATCCAGATTGGTCATCGTTTCCTGCTCGCACATTCTGGCTTTTCTCTGCTCTTCCTGGTACCTAAGCTACTTTTTGTCCCTTGTGACTGATATATGCACTGCACTGTAACTAAGTTTGAATTTTCGCTTATCCAATCCGAGACTACTGATGAAACTACTAGACAACCACAACCCTGTGATGCTCGCTAAGGCTGGGTGAATGGAGCTCAACGTTCCAGGAATGGACCGCTCGCGACGCTCCATTCTCATTTCTGGATTGGTCTGAACCCTGTATCACTTCAACTGATGAGACACGCAGATTCTGCTCCTCCCTAATCCGGGTATGGCTCAATGACTTCACCTGACAAAAACCATAGAATACTAAGCGTTGCTTTGTGGATAAGTTACTTAGCCACAGCACCGAGTTACCATATACAGAAGGAGCGCAACCTGTATGTTTTATCTGTTGAAGGGATGGCTTCTATGAAATTGCCACAATAACAGCCGCAACTCAAGCTACTACTGACCGCTAAACTATTATGTTCTTCAGCGCTCTCCATCCCTCTGTACGGTACGCCCGCTCAAACTGGCCCACCGATTTCATACCAATACCCGCATCAGAGGTTCTCAAAATATCCATGGACATGGGCATGATTTTAGACGGCAACGGCTAACTGGTAGCAGGACGAAACGAACCCCCGATGAAACGGCGAAAAGAAACGAAGCGGCGATTATTAAAGCGTAGTGAAAAACTCTTCACAACAAAATGCGGGGAAATTCAAACTCTTGCTCCACAACTTGCTTTATTCCGCTGCTCTCTCGCGATGCTAAACAAAAACTGACTAGCGTATGCGGGAAAAAAATAGGAGTATGAATAAACAATAATCAAACCTTCTCTCGCCATAGACACCCCGCCCAAGATAAATATATGTCATCCACCGATGAACCACCACCATACCCAAATATGTTCTCCTATCTCAAGACAATATATAGCATTCTTCACACACCTCCCTAACTGCCGCCGGTGGAACTGTATTAACCGAGTCATTTTATAAAAATTTGTCCCCATGGATAATAAAATAATTCTTAGTAATGAAATATAAGTGATCTCTTGAAACATCCACCCTGCCTCTGACCCAGGACGGTCCCGGTTCTGGATGGGGAAACCCGCTTCCCCACAGTGGGCGGTCCCTGAGAAGGCCTGGGTCAGTCCGGCCGTACTCAATACCGGACGGACTAGGCGCCTGGAATCACTGACCGGGCTTTCGTTTCGAAGAGCCACTTTCCCACTGTCCGGCCGGGCCTTCCCCTAAAAGATTGGTGGGTCAGTCCGGCCTTACACAAATACGGACGGGCTGGCCATTTGGGATCACTGAACCAACATAACAACAGACGTTATTATACTAGGGTACCAGGGTAAGTAGGGCGACGTAGTACGAGGGTACAAGGGTAAGTGGGGCACGAAACCACGAATCCCGGAGTCTACTAGCCTCTTCTGGGTGTCGCCCATATTGTAAAATCTCCCTTTTTTGACCTTGTATTTTTCTTGTCCGTCCTCCTTATCTCCTGCTGGAGCAGAGGTCTAATATACTACAGAATAACAGTCACAACAGAAAGTACACGTATCCTCACCTCGGCTTCCATATACAAAAACATATCATGAAGTCAACCACCCGTATCCCATTTCAAACCTTATGTCCGTTCTTAGACTGCCTTTCTTCCTTTCCCAGATATTTCATCTTCGGCTAACCATTTCCATCATATACACCAGTCATTCAATTTGCCACATCATCCAACTCTTACCAAACACATCTTCTGCTTCCTGCTGTCGTCCACGTCATATATAAAGAACCTTAGTGAAAATTCTAACAGCCCAACTATTGTTCTCACATACAATAAACGCCACAAAACACGTTTGCCCGTATAGTATGTGAAAACCTTGTTCCCATATATGGGTGTCGCAGGACTAGACTTACCCCCGGAGTTCGTGAGATTCTTAACCACTCCTATTATTTCAGCAACTACTTATAGCTCTCGTAGTGTGCTGTGCTGCATTCTTTAGCCCTCTTTATCTGGGCCTACACCTACTCACGGGCACCCAAAAATTCCATACCAATACTTCAGTTTGAGATTTGGAAAACCTCCTCTATCTGTTAGGAACTTTGTTGATCGCGTTCGACTAGTGTTCGCAACGGGGTAGTCTGTATGTCCTGTGTCAGGACCAGGACGGACGACTTTTTGTCGTCCCGTCTAGTCATTTTGTGAACATGCTCGACAAGCAAGACTGAAGGACCAGGACGGACGACATTGTGTCGTCCAGTCCCGTCTTTTCTTGAACTTGCCCGACAAGTTACAGCAGAGGACCATTGCCCGCCGGTCCCCGCCAACAATGTCTCACCCTCCAGAGGCTAGTTTCCTTTCCTAGTATTAAGTAGACCAGGATAGTTATAATAGAGGGAGAGTTTAGAATATATATTAGAAAACAATGGAACTACAATTCAGATGAATGGTCCTTGCTTAGTGCGCTGCCTGGACTGCTTCCAAAACTACCGCCAATGTTATGTGCAGAAATCTTTGTGAGACCAGCAGCATTTGTAAGTCCAGCAATGGTATCAATATCAAAATCCCAAATTGTTTCCTGCGAGGCTGAGGTTTCATCTTCGAGCGATATAGCGGCCGAGACTGGGATTGAATACTAAAGATAGTAGAGCAAAGAGAGAGTAGAAGTAATGGTAATCAAGGTATTGGATATGGTGTTATGTGATCGGTTCTGGCCTGGTAATTCTACCATGAGGCAATTTCATTCCCCTATTTATCTTCTACTGTTATCCTTCACTATATCGCTACATCATTTGGTGAACTCATAATTATTCTAAGAGGGTGTGAGGATATGGCGTGGATAGGATTCATTTGATAGTACCCGGCAGTCACCTACAGTGACCCACCGCCACCTGCCGTCACCCACCATCACCCACCGTCATCCGCCGTCCCCCACCGTCCCCCACCGTCCCCCACCTGTCTCTTATACACATCTAGATGTGTATAAGAGACAGATCGCCCACCGTCCCCCACCGTCCCCCACCGTCCCCTGCCATTCCCGAACCGAAGTTGTCTTAGATCGTGGGGCTCGTCGTCCTTGCTAATGACGGCCGTCCTGGGGTTCCAAAGACGCGGACGGACTACACTTCGGGGTCCCGTCTCGTCCGGGGGCCCTGGAGGATGAGAACACTGGCTGTTACCCGGTTAAATAGATTGCCACCACATGAACCGTGACACGGGTGATGCGCAATCAAAGCAGACGTAAGACGAAGGACTAGGAGGATAAGGGAAAGAGTGAAAATATTACGCATACCCGCACACGACAAGTACAATAGGCACCTTTAGCAGTCGGGTGGGACAAACAAAATTCTCAAGTGATATAGGAGGTTTTCCAAATATCAGATGGGAGTATTGGTACGGAATTGTCGATTGCGCCTGAGTGGGTGCAAGGCCAGATGAAGAGGTCTAAAAGAGGACTTGTACAATAAAGGGCCGGTAAGTAGTGGCTTAAATGATTGAATTTGTTAAGGATCTCGCGTGTATTAACTACGGTCGTTAACTTGGTTTAGCCTGATCCCGGAATGAGCTTAGAAACCCGCGTGAGAAGTCTGTCTTAGACACACTAAAATATACCTACTCAGGACCCGTAAGTATCACGAGGTAGTGGTTGAATCGAGAGTTTTCAGTAATTATGAATGGGGGAAACACGGATTCGAAATAAGTACTAGTACATGTACCGCTTGTAGGGGAGCAAAGAGTAGGCTAGGGATGATGAAAAATAAACCAAATTCTGACTCTGTAAGTAGGAAACAATGGTTCATCTGAATACGCGGTTGTTTCACAAGAGGGAAGGAATACAATAGTCGAAAATTGCGAGCGAAAATTGCGATTATTGCTGGAAGAATAGCACAGTACATACCCATCAGCACGCCAAGCTCGTCAAAGATAAAGTAAGAAATCCTCACCCAATCAACTGTTAATGTCCATATATGCGGGGACTGGTATGTGTACGTCAGATTCGATCTTCAGTCGCATGTCATGATGACCGCCAGGGGATAATCTTATGAAAGAAGGGAAACAAGGGTAGCGGTATTCACGGACCGTTACAGACTCTAGGGAGGGTGGTGAAAATGCTTCCGAGGGAGTGAAAGGGGCCGTCGGTCTATATGCCCGAGTATATGGAAATGTTTAGGAAGCAGTTCAGACAAACTCTAGCGAGCGACACGAATGATTACGATATTGCCAGTGCCAAACCGCATTGCGGTTTGCGGATTGGCATGCCCACAGTAGCTTCACCACCCCGGAGTAGCCCTCATTGAAACCCAACGAGAGCGGAGTCAGAGCTTCACTAACGTATTTTACGGGGAACCGGCTCTTCACCTAGATCTGCCTCGGACCTAATTGCGCAATATGTCTCATTTCATGAGGGGGTCCTAGCACCTGTCCAGAGCAACAACTCGTTAAATTTCCCTATTTTAAAGCTTTAAAGAACAGAATGACATTACTAGATATGAAAGAAAGATCTGGGGGAGCTCAGAATGATGGAATCTAACAGCTTCACCAATAATTAGTGTTTGCCCAGCAGCCGGATTGCCCCCTGAACCCCTCCACCACTATTTTCACCTATACTCGCACCCCTGACCTCTAACGCTTCCATTTTTTTCCAAATGTCATCGGCCTCATCTAGCACTGGGGATGGCAAAGAGGTGGCCATCAGTGTTGGACACAAGGTGGGAGAGAGAACCTGGGCCATTGCTTGTTTTTGACCAGTTCGCGAAGGCCCTTGACTGGAGGATTCTTTGCTCGCTTTTCAGGCTGCCTTGGCTGCATCCACCCTCTCCCACTGGTCTCGTAACTCAATTACATTTTTGGAAGTCACCACTGTGGCCTGGGTGAGCTTCCAGTAGTCTAATGTCTTTGCCCGCTTCTCCTTGGCCATTAATTGACAGTATTGGTCGTAACCATCCTCTGCAACTATTTTGTCAGCAATAGTTTGTTGGAAGCCTTCTGAAAGGCCAGACCAGATAGCTTTAAGTTGTTGGAAGGATGAAGTAGTCTAGGGTACCAGAGATATTGCTGTTCTGGTAGCCCAGCTTACAACCTGGGGAGTGGTCAGGATATGGAAACCTGCTCGGATACCGAAGCTCTCAACAGGTGCAACCTCCTTCTCCTTTCGCTTCACTGCACCAAAGTCTCAGCGTGGATTGAAGGGAATGATCTCTACCACCTGCCATCCACTAAGAATCTTTTTGGAGGTAAATGCCGGTCTCTGGGCTGCCATTAAAATCCTGTTATTTACTAGTTTAGTATTAATGTAATCAGAGAAGAGAGTAAATACAAATGGTAGAAATTCACCATTATTCATGCCTACATGCCCCTTACGAATAAAGCCTTCTAAGCCATTACTGTAATGGTGCTCTAGGTAACTACAAAGTTTGACATCTAGCAGTTGAAGGATGTGGGTTGAGTGGGTGGGGAGTCAGAGAGGGATAATCTTCACATTTAAGCAAAAATCAAAAGATTCTCAATTGAAATAAAATAAGTGGCCATCGACGTAACAACCTCACGGGAGATGCGGTAATGGTAGGGATTACAGTCTTTGTTCAGTACCAAGGCGGTAACTATTGAATCAAAGTCCGGAGACTTTAGCCGAGGTTGTTGAATAGTCTTCTTACTGTATCGTAACTACTGAAGTCTCCTAGATGTTTGGTAGATCTCGAACTGAAGATTATTGAAGTGAACTGAATAGAGTAACTGTTCAACCAAGTATATTGAAAACTCTGTCTGCTGAAGTCTGCTTCTTCTAACATGTGGAATAGAAGTTCTTAAATACACTTCTTAGGCTACCGGGAGCCTTATTTGCATAACATGTAAGACTTCAAAATAGTAGGCTTGAAACCAAATATGAAACATAAAGAGTATCAAACCAATACTCGAAACCAAACATAAAACATATAAAGTATTAAACCAATGCTCGAAACCAAACATAAAACATATAGACTGTTAGGCGGACGCCAAACTCGAGTATATAACTGAGGGACGTAGGCTCGAAATCTTGGATTGGAGAATTTGTCGAGGAAGGCACGTCTCGATAAAGTAAGGTAGGTAAAGATTTAAAGCGTGAAACAATATTATATTGATAAGATCACTTCTCCATTGCTTGATAATGTCTGTAAAGCTCGGGAGGTACTTCGATATTTATATCCAGCATTGGAGTATTCGCGGACTACTTCTAACTACTATGCCTCCGAAGTACCACTCTGGTTTTAATACGCAAACGTCCAGAATCTTATAAGTACTACTCTGGTTTTAATACGCAAACGTCCAGAATCTTTTAAGTGCGAACGCCGTTTGACCCGGAAACTTATCACACCTTTTCACGGACCCAGAGTAGTATTCCTCCGTTGAGATGACTGCGCTATTTGTTATGCCAAACAGCGGCCTTCAACTTAGATGTCCGCATAGACTATTATTTTACTCTAGTCTGGTTGACTATTGTTCCAGTAGTCTCTTCGGTCATGAAGTGATCAAGTTCATGCTAGGCCACCTAGTGCCAATCGCAAGTCTGAGCCCGACATGTCAGCGTCTTAATGGGTCTCCGACTTATCTAGGTCTTCCATTCTGAGCATGCTTCCACTTGGTCCACCGGCCTCCGTAGAGGGGTCCTATTACTAGGACCAACCAACCTACAGCTGATCTCAGAAGGGTATGGGTGGATTCGGTATACTCCTAATAGCTTTTCACTACTGGGATATCCTCCTAGAGTATTTCTCCGAGAACATCCCGTCACTTTCGGCCCATAGTTTAGGAAGCCTAACCTTGAAGCCTACTATCTCAATGTGCCTCCGACGGGCTTCCTCCGTTCCACTTCCCAGATGTCACCAAAGGTCCCCTCTCATATAACCTCCGAACAGCATGTAGTCGGACAGACGGCGGCGACGTATATTGTGTTATGAAGTGGGCTTCATTGATGTGACATTTTAGTTATAGGACGCAACTCTCGAAATCTCGCTAATGACGTGCGGGCCCCATAAGGGGGCCGGAGGGGGGTGTTGGCACTCCGGTAAATTGAGGGTCTGTGCGCAGTTACCCTACCGTGGGTCTGTGCACANCGCAGTTACCCTACCGTGGGTCAGTGCACATGTCTCGGATTTCCATATGCCTAACATGAGCACCTGTAACCGTCTCTCGGGAGATGTGGTAATCGTAGGGTTAACGGGCTTGGTTCTGTACCAAGGCGGTAACAAGCGAATCAATGTCCGGAGGCTTTAGCCAAGGTTGTTGAATAGACTTCTTACTGTATTGCAACTATTGAAGTCTCCGAGATGTCTGGTAGGTCTCAAACTAAAGATTCTTGAAGCCAACTGAAAAGAGTAACTGTTCAACCAAGTATATTGAACAACTCTGTCTGCCGAAGTCTGTCCTTCTAATGAGAATGATAGCAGTTCTTAAATACACTTCCTAGGCTACCGGGAGCCTTATTCTCATCACATAATAGACTCCAAGACGGTAGTCTTGAAACCAAACATAAAACATATAAAGTATCAAACCGATACTCGAAACCAAACATAAAACATATAGAGTATCAAACCGATACTCGAAACCAAATATAAAACATATAGAGTATCAAACCGTATGCTATCAGGCTAGAGGCACACCTCGTTACCTGAAACACTTCCAAATTCAAACCGTATCAACCAATACCTGAAAATCCTAAACCATTAACCAGTACCGGTTACACCCAGAAAACAAAATGAAACCCTTATTTCACACATAATAAGAAATCATCAATCCTCGCTATCATAATCCGAATTCAAATAAGGATCCCAAAAACCTTTATCAACCCAGGGTATATCTTGATAGCTCTCAAAGCCATCCTTAGTAGGAGAATAACACATAGGAATAAATCCAGAAAATACCGTAGGAAACTCATCTCCTGGCATGTGATCTGTCCACCATGCCTGGACCATCTCTATCGCATGTTCTAATCCTTCCACCGGTTCCCAACTTTTCTCGCTTGCTGGCTAACCTTTCCAACTAACCAAGAACTGTTCTTTTCCATATCGTTCTCTGTAATCGATGACTATTGAACCTTCCATTCCTGTTCTTCGTTGATGAGCATGGGTACTGGCTTCGCCAATGCTCATCCTGGGAACCGGAAGTCGTCATTAGGGTGGTAAGGTTTGACTACCGAACAATGGAATACTCCTTTCTTCCTTCGGTACATTCTTGCATCCATGCTAACGGTATAGTTCTGGGTGTGTTCGCCAAATTCGAGTACTGTAAAAGCGCCTCGCCAGCGTGGTTGCAATTTCCGAGATCTGCCAGATTCCATTGCAAACTGGTCCCCACAAACCATAATCCTTTCCTCAATCTCGACAGGTTTGTGTGAGTTCCTCCTCCTAACTGGCACTCTGTTCGATCTTGCTCTAGCCAATCATAACGCTTGGTATGCCGCATTTCTGATTTCTTGGTGTCGATTGTAATAATCGTCAGATGCAGGTACTGTTGTAGCATTGACTTTATAGGTATCGAGCAACTGGTATTCTCGTCCATACACCGCTTTGTATGGAGACATTCCAATAGTATCGGAGTGACCTGCATCGGAGTAAGCTGTCACTTCAGGGAGAGAGGTAAGCCAGTTGGTCTGGCGGGCATTCACAACATTCCTTAATGCTGTTTTCAGTTCTCGAATCTTCCTTTCTGCTTGTCCATTGGTCTGGTGGTGGCCAGGCGTAGCCATGATGTGTTCAACTCCTAGTGTCTTCAAAGTTTGTCCCCAAAACCGGGAGGTAAACCGTGGGTCAGCATCGCTAACAATCGATGCAGGTATTCCATGAGGCGTAAAGATATGGTGCCGCAGTAATTCCATCGTTGAAATCGCAGCAGCATTTACTGATGTTGGTATCAGCCAGCTGAACCCAACCGCTCTATCCACCACTACCAATACTGAATCATATCCTCTCAACTTAGTGAACGGACCCATGAAGTCGTTAGCGTAGCTTGAAAATATCTCGGAGGGGAAGAGAAGCGAGAGGGTGTTCCCGGTGGGCAATGTAGTCCTTTCCCGATTCAGTTGACATATGTCACACTGTTGGACATAGTCTTTGAAATCCTTCATCATCTCTGGCTAGTAGATGTATTCCGTTGCATACCGGAGGTTTCGATCTGTGCTATGGTGTCCTTTATTGTGTATCTCCCCTATAATTAGTTCTCTGAGCGTTTCTCCATTCACTCCATGGCCTTTCGGAATGTATAGGCAATCTTCTCCTCCTCTTGTAGTAGTGTCAAGTAGTCCATTGCGTATACTGTAATGTTGCATCATTCCGTTCTGTGAAGTGTGGTTAGAGTCCTTTGCTAGCTGGTAGATGGGGTCGCTCCTATATCCTTTGATCATCTGTTCCCTCCAAATGTTTTTCATATCATCCACTCCTTGGATGATATCCCTTTCATCCACCACTCTTTCTAATACCGTTACCTCCTCCTCTTCTTCAGGTGTTTCATACACTTTGTAGAGCTCGCGTTTTTCGTGAGGTAGGAGGGGTGGTTCCACTACCGGGACCTCGTTTAGGTATGCGAGAGGTCCTCCATAGAGGGGCTCACTGTGGCGGTGTTCAGGGTACTTGGAGGCCTGACATTCAGTAGAGGGCGTGCCACAGCCTAGGGCTTTCTTGACACGTTCTTTGATGGCTCGGATATCGAGGTGGGGGCGCGGTGAATGAGTATCTCTATCATTGTAATCATTGTCGGTGTTAGGTGGAGTTTCGATAGCTGGTGGACTCCTGCAGGGGGTGCCAGCGTAGGTCTTAGTTTTAGCTTTTAATTCCTCGTGGTCAGGACAGAAAGGTATGTTGCAGAAGGCCCAGTGCATTGATGCATGTTCGAGTTCCTCCTCACTCCTTCCACTGGTATAACTCTGATGGTCTCCCCAATCGTTTAGAGGTTCGCTATTCCGATAATCGTTTGCGTCTAGCTGTGCTTGCTCCAGGCTGCAGTTACTTCCGCATTCTGAATGAGCACCGATGTGCTCAACTGTGAGGGCTTCGAATCGAGACATTTCGCGTTCAATAGTAGGTTCTTCGCAAGAGACAAAAGATGAGATAGATGAAGTAGTAGGTGAGTCGTCTTCTTGTGTGGGATCGTTTGCAGTATGTGGGTAATCATCATTCTCATCATAAATGCGGGATAATGCGTCTGCTAAATAGTTCCATTTTCCTGGTCTATACACTATTTTCGGTGTTGTATTTCCCAATGAACCCTCTCCATTGCAGTTGTTTCTTGGTGGGTGTCCTGCTCGTCTTGAGGTACGTCAAAGGTAGGTGATCTGTAACGATAGTAAACTTGCTTCCTGCAAGTATATGGTGAAATGCCGTCAGTGCATCAACTATCGCTAAGGCCGCCTTGTCGGTTGTACCATAATTCATTTGGGTATTAGAGAATTTTCTGCTATGAAGCGATGCTGGTCTAGCATTCTCGGGGGTTTCTCCTTGTCCTACCCAAGCTCCTACACCTGTGTTGGATGCATCGGTTATTAGCCATATCGGGAGTGGCGAATTATATTGTAATGGTTTCATAACCTCGTATTTTGAAACAACTCACTTAACATTATCCATGGCTTGGTCTTGAGTGGCGGTCCACAGAAATTCTGCAACTCCGGTGAGTTCCGTCAGGGGTGATGTAATGGTTGCAATGTGTGGCAAAAACTGACTGATGTAGTTGACCGTTCCTAGAAATTCCTGTAGCTGTTTCTTGGTCTCTGGCGTAGTCCATTCTTCGATCTTCGCTCTTTTTTCAGGTGCTGGTGAGAGTCCTTCGTCATTGATAACATGGCTTAACACTTCTATACTAGTGGCGAAAAATTCTGATTTCTTCCTGCTTGCATAGAATCGAGCTTCCTTGAGCTTGTCGCAAATCAAGGATATGTGTTTCAAATGTCCAGACTCTGTATCGGAAAAAATGAGTATATCATCAATATATACCCACATGAACCGTCCCAAGTAGTCGGCGAATAAATCGGACATTATGCGCATGAAGGTTCCAGGAGCATTCATATCCCCTTGTAGCATAACCTTGCTGACGAAACACCCAAACGGTGTTTTAAAAGCATTCTTGCTCACATCCTCTGGTTCCACTCCTGTTTGAAAGTAAGCATCGCTAAGATCGATTTTGCTGCGGTATCTTGCCCTTGCTAAAGCATTCAAGATCATCGTTTGGTTTGGGATGGTCTCCACATCTTTGACTGTGATCTCATTTCTCGCTGTGAGGTCCACTAATGTTCTCATGAGTTTCTTGTCCTTCTTTTCTTGTGCAAACATTGGTGCTGCCGATGAAACTGCTTGTCGCGCTATGATTCCTGCTTTCTCCTTTTCTCTTAGCCATATGCTCATATCTGTTGCCCATCGTTCCGGTATTGAGTAGGTGGGTAAGGAGCGCTGCTCCTTTCCTGGCTGAAGATCGATCTTATGATTGATCTTCCTTAGCGGTAGCAGGCTTTCCGGTATTTCTTCGGGAAACACTTCTGGATGTTGGTCCATGACATCTTCAGTGCTAATTACCATCGCTCGGATCATGCCACTAGTAGGTGTGCAAACAATTGGGACATTCTGTTTAGGAAACAAGATAGCGAGATTGCCACATTTGATATGAGCTTGGTATTGTTCCAGAAAAGGCATTCCTATTAGTGCATCGTATTTTGCTAGGTTTCCAACCAGCATCCTGGTTCCGGGTGCGCTCAGCTTTTCTGCTGATATGTTGACTGAACATTCTTCATGACCTTCAGATCGTGATCCTTTCATGGCTAGGTGTATTCTGATTGGAGTCTTTAATTCCTGGCAAGGAATCCTCTGTGTGGTCACAAAAGTAGCACTAATCAGGTTTGCTTCTATTGATTCGGTATCAAACAGGACCCTGGCTTCATTGCCATTAATATGCATTGTTCCTTAGAGAGCGTCATGAGGTTTGACATTTGTCGGTCTCGCGGCCATTGTGATAATCTCCTCCTTTTCTTCTTCTATCACCATACCATTGATAAACACTTCTTCCGCTAATTGTTCTTGTTCCAATCGGTTGGAGGTGACTTCTTTCTTCACCTTAGCCTTGCCCTTGCTTTTGCCCTTATCTTCTTTGCTAGGACAGTCTCTTGCTAGATGTCCTTTAGCTCCGCAGGTATAGCAAAGACCTTTTTCTTTTCGTTCCTTAGGTTTAGAGTGAGACTTGTTGCCAGTTTTCCGATTATCTTTCCATCCTTCTTGTTTGGAACTGAATTCTTTTGTTGGTTTTTCGAACCTTTTCTTCCCATAAGCACCAGTGCTTTTTAGGATAGCATCTATGCTCTCCGCATTTTGTATAACTTCCATAACAGTATCAGTTTCAGCATGCTGTAATTCCGCTTCTTGCCATAGTCTAGGGTGCATGCTCTTGAAGAACTGTTGAATGAATGCATAGTCGCTTTTGGTATTCGCAGGTAAACGTGATCGGAACATTAGCATGTCAGTTGCTATGGTTGATATTCTCTGTATCTTACCATTATACACTTGCGTGATTTCGTGGAACTTGCGATAGGTATCATCTTTCTGTTTTGAAGACTGGAACCTTTCTCGTAGGAATCCAACAAGGTCTTCTCTAATCATGTCTTCGCTGAATTGCTCTGCTGCTTGGAAAGCTGCTTCTTGAGCTTGTCCTGCGGTATAGAGGATCCAATAGTTTCCTCCTCCGGCCTCACTAGTCCATAGCCCATTAATCCGTAGGTATAACTGTACTGAATTATACCATCTATCGAACGCTTCCGGTTTGAGGTCATCTCCTTCACCAGTAAACTTACTTGGTGAAGGTACTTTGATGCTGAGTTTAGCCGTAACAGCTGGGTTAGGCCTTGGTGTCGGTAGCCTTGGAACTTCTGGTGCGGGGGCTCTGAACCCTAAGGGTCCTGCTTCTGAAGCCATGTCGTCTGATCCTTTATCACTATCTGAGCTATTTGGATCGTCACTTGGTGGTGCTGGAGGTACTTGTGTACCTGTAGGCTTTCTTGGAGATTCTGGGTACCCTCCAGGGGTAGTCGCTGGCGGTTCCAGTGGTTGTTGTGATGATTCTCCTGTCGATTGTTCAGTAGCGTCTCTGGCTAACTGCCTAGCAGGTGCTTCGCTTGCTGCCTGCGCTAAAGCTGGAGTCTTTGTGAACCGTCCTTTTGAATCCCATGTGCGCTATTTAGAACCTGTCTCAGGGGCCATGCCCTTACTTGGTCCTGTAACGCCTTCTATCTTGATAACTTGCTGAAGTTAAAAAAATGTAACCGCCTCTCGGGAGATGCGGTAATCATAGGGTTAACGGGCTTCATTCCGTACCAAGGCGGTAACTAGCGAATCAAAGTCTGGAGGCTTTAGCCGAGGTTGTAGAATAGACATCTTACTGTATCGCAACTACTGAAGTCTCCGAGATGTTTGGTAGGTCTTAAACTAAAGATTCTTGAAGTGAACTGAAGAGAGTAACTGTTCAACCAAGTATATTGAAAAACTCTCTCTGCCGAAGTCTGCCCTTCTAACGAGAAGAATAGCAGTTCTTAAATACACTTCCTAGGCTACCGGGAGCCTTATTCTCATAACATAAAAGACTCCAAAATGGTAGTCTTGAAATCAAAGATAAAACATATAAAGTATCAAACTGATACTCGAAACCAAACATAAAACATATAGAGTATCAAACCAATACTCAAAACCAAACATAAAACATATAGAGTATCAAACCGTATGCTATCAGGCTAGAGGCACACCTCGTTACCTGAAACACTTCCAAATTCAAACAGTATCAACCGATACCTGAAGATCCTAAACCAGTAACCAGTACCGGTTACAGCTCCCTCCTACCAGGCTTCGCCTCAAATTCCTTTATAACCATTTTATAATTTCTTCTAAATACATTTTTAAGACTCAGTGTGGTCAGGGTAAAAAACCTTCTGCGTTTACTTAGCCACGGTAGGAAAACCTTTTCCTCACTATCTTACTTCTGCCCTTCCTGGCATGTCCGGATTTTCATTATCAAAGTTCTCCACAACTTCCTCCGCATTTTCCATACCAGTAGCTGGCTCCCATGTGTTCTCAACTTCCGAACACCCTTGCCGCTTAACGAAGTACCACAGTGCCCGCTTCTCTTTATAGTGGCCGCATACTCATTTCTTGTAAGACCGAATTTCGCTTCTTACGATTTTTTCAACCTCCCATTGCAGATCGCCATCAATATCCTCTGGTTCTCTAGGGGGTTGTTGGCGATTGTCATGAACTGAGTCACAATAGGGTTCTAATAGTGCGAGATGGAATACGGGATGAATGTTCCATCGATCGGATATGTGGAGCTGGAATGCTCTGGATCCGCTTTTTTCCATAATTTGGAAGGGGCCGTATAGCTACGGACTTAGCTTCTTGGATTTCAGTCGGGTGCGGATGTTTTTAGGGTTTAATATTACTTGGTCCCCGATCTTGAAGTCCGGCTGTTGTCGAGCTTTCCAGTCATAATATTTTGACATCCCTTCTCGTGTCTTTTCTAGTGACCCTCTTGCTTGTTCATGTATCGCCTTAATCCAGTTTGCATCCAGTGTTGCTCCTGGATTTTGAGCTTCGCGCTCCTTCATCCACTCTGTCTGTGGATGGAATCTGTAGTTCACATAGAATGGTGACATCCCATGAGCGTTGGTTGTGGAGTTGTTATAGGCATGTTCAGCTAGCGGCAGTAGCTGATACCAGTCATCCTGATCATAATTGACAAATCTTCGAAGGTAACCTTCCAGCACTTGGTTGGTACGTTCGGTTTTTCCGTCAGTCTGAGGGTGCTATGCTGTTGACATTCTTCGCTTAATTTCCAGCGCCTTGCAAAGGGATTCCCAAAATTCTCCTGCAAACTTTGAGTCCATGTCCGAGACGATTTCGCTTGGTAGGCCGTGCAGCCTCCATACTTCTTCCAGGAATGCATTTGCGACATCCATGGCCGTAGCCGAGGTCTAAAGTCCGATAAAATGTGCCATCTTTGTGAATCGATCGACTACTACCATTATCTGAGTGCATCCTTGCGACTCTGGTAGTTGGGTAATGAAGTCCACTGAGATGGACGTCCATACTGCGTAAGGTGTTTGCAGTGGTTGCAATAATCCGTACTTAGCGTGTCTAGGCGACTTGTTATGTTGGCATTCATCGCAGGATCGTAGGATGTCATTGACCCATGCCGTAAGTCCTTTCCCGTAAAAGTCTCTCATGATTATTTCCAAAGTCTTTTTTTGTCCGAAATGTCCTGCAACATTTGAATCGTGACATCCTTCTGCAATCTTAGTATATAGCGCCTGACTATCTGGTACAAATAGTCTTTGCTTATAATATAGTAGATCGTGGGTTAAGGTCCAGTCTTTGGGAAAATCCTTTCCCTCGTCTCGTAACTTAATGAGTTCTTCCCTCCGTTGCCTCCAAACTGCATCTTTCTGCAGGATAATAGCATTTGACATTAGAACTTTTTCGGGTATTTCTGAAATATCGTACCAATGTTCGTTGTCTTTAGCTGATGCCTGTATGTAGCTGATGCTAGGTTCCTGTTCCTTGTCGATCCAGGATCTTGTCGCTATATCGGTGCTTCCAAATCCCGTGGTTCCTCACTCTGTGTTTTCCAAGTCGTCGACTTCCATCATGTCCGAGGTGTTGACCTTTTCTACCACTAATTGAACTATGCGATCGCCCATTCTTATTTGGCAGTCCACATATTTATGGTTGAAAAGTACAACTTTGAGTTCGCCGTTGTAATCAGCATCGATTACTCCTGTGCTGGTAGAGATTCAGCTTTAGACCGCTAATCCACTTCGTGGGGCAACTCTTCCATAAGTTCCTTTGGGTAGCCCCACCGCTATACCCACCCTTATTAATGCCTGTCCATATTTCAGGACAATGTCATCTTCGATGGTGTACAGGTCATGTCCTGCCGCCATTCTTGAACCCTTTGTCAGTAAGTATGCGTTTTTGCTCAATCTCTTGATATTAATAAAGCGTTCCTTTCCAAGTCTTCAAGGTTCCAAATCGAAATCTTTATCTCCATCCCAGTGTTCTCCTTCATCGCCGATCCTCGCTACTAAAAACACTAAGAAAATTTCTTCTTTCAAAATTTGCTGTTCGCGATGCGTAGCTCCCTCCTCAGGATGGCACTCCGGCCGTCTGCTTAATGCATCAGGCTTTCCGCCCTTTGTGGTTGGTCGGTATACAATGCGGAAATTGCATTCTACCAACTTCTGGGCCCATCGAATTTGACGGCCACTCCAGACTTTTGAGGTGAGGAAGTATTCTAGGTTCTGATGGTCGGTAAAGACTGTGATCGGTTTCTCTGTTCTGATCAAGTAGTGTCTCCATTCTTTAAAAGCTTCTAGGATCGTGAGAAGTTCATTATCATGAATCTCATAATTGTGCTCCGCCGAATTTAATTTTCTGGAATGGAAAGCTACTGGATATAATCTTTTCTCAAAGGATTGAGAAAGGACGCAGCTGAGAGCAAAATCGCTAGTGTCTGTTTCTAAAGTACGGGGACAAAAGGGATCGTCCGGCACAGTAACGGCAACCCCACAACCACTATAAATTTACTATCTATGTAACAACAACTACTTAAAATAAAATGAAAATATGAATAAACAACCATTAAATATAAAAAAACTCCTATGTGAAATTGTAAAGAAAAAAAATCAATACTTTGTATACCATCCCTTTGCATCTAAAACAGCAGCCACTCTCCTAAGCATTGACTCCCATAGCTTTTCCAAGAAATCTCCTTCAATATCCTGGGTTCAAACTATATCAAGAGCTTCTGCTAGATGTCTTCTAATA
>JACCEG010000146.1:149812-289223 GCA_014065205.1 Tuber brumale
GTCCTTATGCCACTTTTCCTCAGGTGTTCTGAAGACCCAAATACTCTTAGGATCTTTGGACCTTTCAACCATGCATTCATCACTAAAGATGATTCCCTCAAAGTCCTCCTTTGTCCAATTCTTATACTCCTTTGCCCAGGCTAATCTCTTGATAGCATGCTCATCCTTCAGAAATGCTCTTTTCCTTGCTCTCCACTTTTTTATATTGACTGAAGCCAATGCTTTCTTGACTGTCTTAACAGAGGCATAGGGTGCAACATTATTGTGCAATTCTGATAATGGCTGATGGTGTCCCTTCTTGGACTCTCTGGCTAGGCGGCGGCAGGTTCTGGTATCGATAATTTTGGGTCTTCCAGTAAATGGGAGGTTTTTCCCATCACCCCTCTTTTGATACCGTTTGTAAAAACTTTTAACTGTGCTCTGGGAGCGATGTAAAAGCTGTCCAATCTCAGAAAATGCAATATTTTTCTCCCTTAGGGCAACAATTTGCCCTTTCTAAAAATCTGTGAGGTAAAATGTCTTTAGTAAAGGCATGGTTGTTGAGGGGTGGTTGATTGAGGGGGTGGGGTTTTTTGAGGTGTTGCTTGGTAACCACTGATTGGACGATCCCTTTTGTCCTAGTACTTTATCACCGTTTCTCTTTCTGGGAAAAAGTGGTGAAGTATGGAGGCTGTGGTGAAACGGTACTTTAGCTCTTCACAAGCAGTGTTTTGTTCGATCCCCCATTTAAAATTCTTAGGATTTCCATGTAGTGTCTTGGTTATTGGCTTGCAAATTGCCGAGAAGTTTTTTATAAATCGTCGGTAGAAGTTAGCAAATCCCATAAAGACTTGTACTTCTCTAACCGACTTAGGCGCTTTCCAGACCATTATGGATTCCACCTTTCGGGTGCTCATAGACACCCCATCGACCGCCACCATATAGCTGAGGAATTCCACCTCTGTGGCATGGAAAGTCGATTTCTTTAGCAATACCACTAACTGAAAGTCTGATAGACTTTGTAAAACTTTCTTAACAGCCTCGATGTGTTCCTTTTCATCCTTGGAGTAGATGAGAATATCATCAAGGTAACACACAACTCCGACGTCGAAGTATTCCTGTAGAACTTGGTTCATCATATCTTGGAAGGTTGCTGGAGCGTTGACCAATCCAAAAGGCATAACCTTATATTCGTAGTGTCCGTATCTCGTACGGAACGCTGTCTTCCATTCATCGCTTTCTTTTATCTGAATCAGTTGGTAGCCGTCCTTAACGTCTAACTTGGGGAAGATCTTTGCGCCGGCTACTCTATCTCTGAGTTCGGACGTCAGTGGAAGGGGATGTTTGTTGAGGATAGTAATCTCATTTAGATTCCAATAATCCACAAATAGACGTAGTCTACCATCTGGTTTAGGTACGAATAATATAGGTGCCCCTGCTGGCGATTGGCTCCGTGTGATTTTTCCTTGTTTGATCATCGTTTCCAAGTATTCTCGTAAAGCCTTAAGCTGTTTTTCGGAGAGTGGATATATCGGCCCCCAGAGTGGAGTTGAACCTGGAATCAGTTTGATTTCGTGATCGAATGTTCGTCCTGGAGCTAATCTTTCTGCCATCTAGGCTTCAAACAAATGTTTGCAATTCTAGTATTCTTTTGGTAATAATTCGAGTTCCACCATATTTTCGATCGCTCTGATTCTTCCGATAGTGCAGGCATTAGGATCCCAAGCGACGGATTCGTCATATTCGAACATATCCGCTATTCCTTCATCTTCTTCCACACAGTTTTCTCAACATTTTGCAGAGAAGGTCCAATTCTCAGCATCTTCTATGTGAGACACTGGGTGTTCACGATGCCACCAACCAAAAGGAATTATCATTCCATAGTGACCTGCTTTAGCCACTTCACACGACACTTCAGAGATGTGTCGGTTTTGTCCTATTTCCAATTTTGGTGGGAGAGTGTAATACTTCCCTCCAGAGGCGGCTGACGATCCCTCAAAGGATAAGATATCAACTGCATTGTCACGTTCTACAGAGGGAACGCGAAGGTTTTCAACTAAGTCCTTATTGATAAGGAACACGTTGGATCCTGAGTCTAATCAGACTTTAACTTCGTATCGCTTATCATGTATATGCAGGTAAGCGATCCCCTGCGGACAGTTGTATCGTTTTGGTTTTGGAGCGTTTAGTTCCCTGCGCTTAGCGCGGATAAAACTTTCTTGGTTCTTTCACTTAGGTATCGTTGGTGAGGGGTGTAGGTAACAAGATGTTTGCTACTACGCCCGCGTAGCTTCGACCATTATGGTCACCTCAGACAAACTAGTAACTCTTTAGCTCTAACAATCTGGGTCTACATACTAAGCGGCGTTTCACCGATACGCAATTGCCCATGTCCAGATTTCAGGCTGGATGCCTTCTCCCGACACACCAAACCTAGGCTCATAGCAGATTTTCGGGCGGTTATTAGCCAATTTACTCTCCTAGTGTGGAGTTCCCGCTTTCACCGGGTCCTTTCCCTTAGGACATCGGTTATCTGTCCAGCTCCCTCAGAGGGGCCTTGCGCACCAAAGCGGTACATGCCTATCCCACACTCTGGCCTGAACGCAAGATAGTACGTACATAGAATACGACTCAGACTCGTGTGGTAGGTGGAACGGCCCGCGTCGGTTGTCCTCCCGTCGTGTATTGTTATCAGGTAGATCTTGCATTGCTATGTCCCAACTTCTATGGTATAGTAACTTGCTTGCACACGGGTAGCAGGCAACCACCAGGTGACTCGAGGAACTTCGTACTGTTGGCTCCCGGGCCACGTGGGCATGTTAACTATCCTCTCTTTCCATCAAGACTCGCAATATATGGATTCTTGTTTTCACGCTCGTAAGTCCCTCGCGGGGTCTCTTCACTTAGAGCCTACTTGCATTGATCCTGAAAGAAGAGACTTGCTTTGCGCCGCTTTGATCATTTTTGAGTTTGGACTCCCGTAGTTGGACACGGACTACCCGATCCCAGTCGTGGTCGGTACCCATTACACCCTAGCCAAAGGGGGTTCCCATTTCGATTCCAGTTCCCTTAGGACCCTGAATATCCAATCGCCATCGCTGTTGGTACCATTGAACTGACCTAGGTCAGTTCTTCGTCATCAGCCAGTTCACAGATTTTATTCACACAGGCTGGGTGCTGAACAGTTGTGACTTTGCGTGCTAATTTAGGCTTTACAATAGCCAATCTTGCTCGTCGAATTCCCATTTTTATCGATCTTGAGCTGAACGTAGCCGCCAATATATGGACGTCTCCCCAACACATCTGATAGGTGTGGTTTTTCTTCCCACAACATGTGCAATCTGCTTCCTTCCTTCGAGTGTCTATCACACTCTGCGGGATACCGGTATAGGCCGGGGCAAAGTTAGTGTGGGTGGTCTTTGTTGCGCCTCCCAACCTTTTCCTGGGCTTCTCCGGTTCATCGTCTCTTTTCTGTTTCCATAGTGGGGCTCCACCTCCCTTGACATAAGGTTTAGTTTCCCTTCGTCGCTTCAGTTTAGAGTCCCGTCAGTCTTCTCTTTTGACCTCTTGGACTATATTGGGTTTTGACAGTTTGTCTCGCCCAATTTTCTCTCTTGCCAGAAGTCCTTATTCTTACTGACCGCACCGCCTTAGCGCCTTCTCCCATTCTTGATCCATGGTATATTACAGAGCAGACAATCTGCGCACAATTTGTTTGGGAAGTTTATTTTCGACTTGCTCCCTCGAGGACTCTCCGGCCATACGTGCACGAATGTTATGGTTATGCATGATCGTTAGGTAACATTCAATGCTGCCATCGTACGCGACTAGTTTCATGGCACGAAGTGATAGTCACTCGGCTTCCACCGGAGTGAACCGTTGGATCATATCGTGTTCAAAACGCGTCCATGTTGCTAGTTCCGGTTGCTGGGTTTCCCCTTGAAGTCCGTCCATAGCCCTCCAGTACCATATGGTATAAGGAAAGACTATATCTCCTTTTTTACGGCTGAGCGTATATATGACACATTCTCGGGCATCATTCCAAATTCCCCGGTTTCTTTCGAAATAGCCCGTGCATTGCAAAATCCACACATATATATCTTGTGCGGGTCTGTCTTCAAAGAATAGGGGTGGCTCTGACGGTCGCTTAATATTCAGCGCCATCGCGTTGGCAAGTGTTTCTGCCATACCAGACTGTTCTTGTGTTGGTCCTCGCCTGCCTCGGCTAGGACTTCCTCTCCGTCTTCCTCTTTCATCATCATCATCGTCATCGTCACTGGGATCTCTAGGGTTACCTCCCTGGGCACCTGAGGGGGATGCATTAGCGGCTTCTCTTCTTTTTCCCTTTTCCCTGCATGTAGGTGGAGCGTAGTACTCCTCGTCGTCCGTTTCTTGGACTGCAGGTAAGGGTGCGGGTCCTCCAGCTTCGGGACTTGGTGCGGCGGCCAACATTCTGTTTATCGACTGTGCCAATACTTTCAGAGTATTGTTAGTCTCATCATGTTGCAGTTGCTGCTGGTCCTGAGATCGGTAGATTTCCGCCTGGCGGGTAGTCTGATCTTGATGCATCCGTCCTAGGGTACGGTTGACCTCCCTTTCATGCATGGTGTATTGGGCGTGGAATTCTCTGAATTCCGCCCATAGACTGATGACCATTTGTTCCAAAGTCTGATCTCGGGCTAATGCCGCTTGGCTTTCTTGCCCAAGGGTTCCATGTAACCTTGTGGTTACCTCTTCATGTTCCTGTTGACCTCTTTCTTGCGCGTCAATTTTCTTTGCGACTTCTCGCAACATTTCTTCTTGTATCCCCTTGACTTCACTTTCCACACCTGCCAGCTGCATCAACAAGATTGCAATATCGTTATCGTGGACATCTTGCCCGCCCGCAATTTGCTGTTAAACCTTAATTAATTTTAAGGTATTATCTTGGGTGGCTCCCTTCAAATGTTTGAAGGCGATGTTGGCTTGGTTGAGCGTGGTATCTATATCTTACCTTATGCGACCCAAGGTTATCCCAAGACGGGCATCCAATTTAGCCAAGTTGACAGCATGGTCTCCTCTGGGTTTGGGCGTGGGGACCCGTGATATCCTATGAGTGCTTGCGGCACTTGAGGATCGGCAAGAAGGTATATTTCCTCTGCGAAATGTGGGTTCATGAGGTGTTGATGGGGAGGGACTCCATATAGCCAAATTTGCGGTTTTTTCCGTCGTATCTGGGCGGGTGTCCATGGGTTCTCACGCCGTTATTCTCTTCCTCGGGTCCTGAGGTATCTCAGCCATTGTGATGCTTTCCAGATATGCTAATTGTTCTAATAGTCCCGGATGAGTAATTACTGGTACTTCGTACCAGAGTTCTTGATATCCTTTAAAAGGTTTAAGGAATCATATGTAAGGTATCCAACGCTTGAGATACTCTAGAGGTATAGGTATAAAAGGGTTTGGTTGGTGTGACTCTGGACTCAGAACCTGAATCTCCTTTTTTCGAGGTTTAGGATGTACTTATAGTACATATAAGAATTTTATCATGCCCAAGCCAAGGGGATGATGGGCTCCCGGATCTCTGTGCCTGCCTTCTGGTTATCGGAGTACTGGGTACTCCAGTCAACAAGGTTTATCGACTCGGTAGAACTCCACTTGAAGTCCGGTCTGTACCAAGTACGGTATTTGCAATTGAATTGATACCTCGGTGGGATCCCAAAAAGTACGGTGAACCACAAGGGTTCTTGCGTGTATTCTTCTTCGATCTCGAAGAGCTCGCTATCGAAGACTTCTTCGAATGTCTGAATATAGATGGGGCAGTAAGGTGCTTCGAAAATGTAATCGAAGTCGGAGGTGAGGATGGAGTTTGAAGTGAACTCGTAGTTCATATAGTGAGCCTTGGTAACAGGAGAACTATCAATATACTGTTAGGCGGACGCCAAACTCAAGTATATAACTGAGGGACGTAGGCCCAAAATCTTTGATTGGAAAATCTGTCGAGGAAGGCTCGTCTCAATAAAATAAGGTAAGTAAAGATTTAAAGGGTGAAACAATTTTATATTGATAAGATCTCTTCTCCGTTGCTTGATGATGTCTGTAAAGCTCAGAAGGCACTTTGATATTTATACCCGCGTCTGAGTGTTCGCGGACTACTTCTAACTACTATGCCTCCCAAGTACCACTCTGGTTTTAATATGCAAACGTCCAGAATCTTATAAGTGCGAACACTGTTTGACCCTGAAACTTATCACACCTTTTCACGGACCCGGAGTAGTGTTCCTCCGTTGTGATGACTGCGCTATTTGTTATGCCAAACAGCGGCCTTCAACTTGGATGTCCACGTAGACTATTATTTTACTCTAGTCTGGTTGACTATTGTTCCAGTAGTCTCTTCGGTCATGAAGTGATCAAGTTCATGCCGGGCCACCTAGTGCCAATCGCAAGTCCGAGCCCGACGTGTCAGCGTCTTAATGGGTCTCCGACTTATCTAGGTCTTCCATTCTGAGCATGCTTCCACTTGGTCCGCTGGCCTCCGTAGAGGGGTCCTATTACTAGAACCAACCAACCTACAGCTGATCTCAGAAGGGTATGGGTGGATTCGGTATACCCCTAATAGCTTTTCACTACTGGGATATCCTCCTAGAGTATTTCTCTGAAAACATCCCGTCACTTTCGGCCCATAGTTTAGGAAGCCTAACCTTGAAGGCTACTATCTCTATGCGCCTCCCACAGATTTCCTCCGTTTCACTTCCCAGATGTCGCCAAAGGTCCCCTCTCATATATCCCGCGAACAGCACGCGGTCAGACAGACTGCGCCGATGTATATGGTGTCATGAAGTGGGCTTCATTGATGTGACATTTTAGTTATGGGATGCAACTCTCGAAATCTCGCTAATGACGTGCGGGCCCCATAAGTGGGCCGGAGGGGGGTGTTGGCTCCTGTAAATTGAGGCCCTGTGCGCAGTTACCCTACCGTGGGTCTGTGCACATGTCTCGGATTTCCATATGCCTAACATAGACTATCAAACCAATACTCGAAACCAAACATAAATATATAGAGTACCAAACCAATACTCAAAACCAAACATAAAATATATAGAGTATCAAACCCTATGCTATCAGGCTGGAGGCACACCTTATTTCCTGAAACAAATTCAAAATACAAACAGTATCAACTGATACCTGAAAATCCTAAACCAGTAACCAGTACTGGTTACAATCAAGTCATAGAAGGCAATACTGTTCCCCAGCACTATTGTCTGGTCAGTCCAGATTTAGATTTCTTGCACTACTTATGAGTTGATTCGAGTACTCACCTCTCTCATGTTTTCACATCAAAAATGTCCCTCAACCACTTTAACCCCAGTCTTTCATTGCTCCACCCCTTCTCCGATACTCCAAACATGGCCAAATTTTACTTTTTTTAACTTGGCATACTAGCCCATATAATGGACTTGTCATTTATTAATAATTATGGGATGTAGTACTCGCCCATTCTCTGATACCGTTCCAATTACTGTAACCCACTCTCTTGACCCATCCTGGGTCATTTTTGCCGAGCACGATCCCCTTTTACAGATTACTTTGCAGTGCAAAGCAACTCCCATCATGAAACTCTTCTTATCCATATTGTACATATTTGAATGTGAAATATTGTAAAATTTAATTTCATTTTGAAGCTAGTAGTAAAATTAGTTGTCAGCCTTACTAGTATTATATCAGCGCAATCATACCTTATTGAAATAGTTCTTCAACACTATAGGATCACTAGCAAGGGCTCTCTGATAATCGAGCCGGATACTAAGCTTCGTAGCTAAAGTGAAATGTCAGTTCAAAAAGTGGGTGATCCATTCTTTTCCCAATGGCCAATCCTTCATCTGCTGAGCTACAATAGCCTCCCCCATTCCCTTCACCAATATCAACCGGGCTGGATGCCCCTACTTATCCAACTACTCACACCATCTGAAAATGGAGTTTTCCTCGTATTCCGTCAAGGCCTGCAGCTTGAGATGTTCCACCTCTCGGGATAGTCTACCCTGCAGCCTTCCCCATAGTGTTGAGTACGCAACCCCATGCTTCTCAGCAGAGGCATGAATAGAGGGCTCATCACTATGCCGATAGTGATTAATTGCCCTCTGGATACTTTCTTCAGCATGGTTCTTCTTCCATGGCTTGATTACTGGCATTCTGCAAAATTTGACGTGGTTGTATGGAGATTAGCGATCTGCAGACCCCCGGTACCATCAGCGGGGTAGGCTTCACAGGCTGGCTTGGCGCAGAGCCGGATCCCTGTGAAGAGCCGCATCCCGGTAAAATACGTTACTCCATCGTACCCACCTTGGTCAGAATATGAGGTCGGTGTCCGCTCGTCATAGTCTGTTATATTGGGGCCGACCTCCTCTCGCAATATAAATAAAAACGGTTCATGGACTTTTCACGCACATTGGAAGCTCTTCAGTCAGAAGTGGTGGTGGAAAAACCTTTGTCTCAATTTACTTCCTCTGCTAACTACATGTAAAATACGCCCCCTTTAAGACACGAATCTGAAACTCTCGTGTTCCTTCTTCTTCCAGCCTCGTCATCACTCCTCCTTTAATAACAGTGATCGCGCTTCTCTTCTCATCTGACCCCCCCAACTCCTTCACTTCTCTCCTCTCCTCTCCTCTTCCTTTCTCTTCTGTACCTTCTCTTCTCCACCCATGCCACTATGACTCTCCCAAACCGACAAGGCATTCTCATTTGTTCTTTATGCGAGGAATAAGGAACTCTGGATATGAGTTGCTAGTTCTTGATAAGGCTGGGTCATGTCAATTTATGAAGCGCCGGTGGTTCTCAGTACCTCCGCTCACCTATGATTTACAATATCTCGTTACAACGACAGCTTCACTACTGCATCATGATGAAAGTGTGGAAATCGCCTAGTTGTGATGGAGGTGACAATGGACACAGACACAAAGTGGAGTGTGGAGGTATTGCGACAGTCGGAGAAATTGAGGGACGCTTAACATTCAGAGAGTGGAGATCTACCTCTATATACAAAGTTGTGGGTATTCCAAGCTGCCATCCATCTACCAACACATAGGACTATGCCTACGCACACACCCAATACACAGTAGCCCTCATCCGGTGACATACTAACAAGTATGCTCCTCAATGCTCCCAATACAACAACTTGTCACCGATCGGATTTTCATACCATCACATGATACCAATACCAAATATCCTATGAGAGCGGTGTTTGGCTACCAATGGTTGGCCCATTGGTGTGGACATCCTCCCTGTCCAGCAGTAGATCCACTACGCCAAGCTCCCCACACACGAGAGCAAACGAAAAAGGTGTCCAGCCGAAAATATCTGGTATATTGGGGTCGACGTCTCTCCGTTTCAATAGTAGCTTCACCACTCCATAGCACCCATTCTGGGCAGACCAGGAGAGCGGTGTCCGGCCCTCCTCGTCTGCCATATTGGGGTCGACATCATTCCTTTCCAACAGTAGTTTCACTACTTCTTCGTGCCCACACCCGGCAGCCCAAGAGAGCGGTGTTCTGCCCGGTCTGTAGACCATATCGGGGTTGGTGCCCTCCTACTCAATCAGTATGTTCAACACTGGAACAACGAAAGCGTGCCGGGGAAGAGAACACAAACCATTTGCCAGCTTCACTCGTCCGTAGGAATGGTAGACGATTGACTCCTTCACAGAACTAAAAAAATATAGGTGCTGACGCGTTCGAAATGGCAAGTCTTCGATCGTTCAAGTTCACACACGCCCATGCATAAAAGTGCAAACAACGGAAGAGAAAAAGCAATTACTTCTCGTCGCGGTTGTGTTATTGCAAGTGATTGTTGTCGTCGTACTTGTCTTTGTCGCTAAAGCACTACGATCAATGGAAGGAAAGAATGGTGGGGATGTGGCCCCTTTTATATCCCTCTAGGACAGCTGTCACCACAAACATTGTGCGTGGCAGTCAACCAGACTAACCCTATGGAAACCTAAGGGCCTGTTTGGCTATGACCGTTCCGTTGAGAAATGGTCAGCAGTGACCATTTCAAAATAGATTGCCTTGACAATAGAAATATTTCATAAGGATTTTATCTTTGTATATACAATACTAAAGGAATTACCTGATCAGTTAATTATTCCATATATATCAAGTTATAACTCCAATCTCATTCTGAATACAACAATCTCAACAATCTAATAACCAGTAAGGACCATATTAATTTACTCCAAGCTGCAATTATTCGAAGATGGATACGAGTGGCAATCCGTGTTGCCCTTTTGGCTCAATCTTTCTTCCCGAAAAAGTGACTGCAAACATTTGTTCTAACCGGAAGCATCTACGGGGATGAAGTCAACTGTTACAACTTATTTCTTTCAAATAATGAACCATGCAGGGAAATCTTTCGATAGGGCAAGAAGTACAGCTCTCGAGACAACAAACTTTCCATATTTAACCCAAACAGCCTGCACAGGTATAGTATCGTACAACCGTTTTGGAATTGACAACGACCGCTTCTCCAAGCAGAACCGTCGAGAAACCGAACGGTCGAGCCGCCTTCCGTTCCCGCCAGATAGGCCCTAACGAAAAGTATCTAAACCCACGAGACATAGTTGAGATCAAAAGTTCGTCCAGTGTGGCGTAGGTGATGGTTATGAATAGCTTTGGCACGCCCCTAATAAATGGCGACTTTGTCAAACTTAGTCCTTTCAAGGGGGCATGATGTGGCCAATCCTCAAGAATTTTGAAGCTGCCCTTGGTGGTATTGTGCTTCAGGAGGATGGCTGCAAAATTAAACCCTACTGGAGGCATGGAGTATAGTGTCAGTTGGCATTTAGAGTCCACAGCTTCAGGCCAGGTTTCATGGCTTTTGCACATCGGAGAGGTGGCATAATGGACCACGTTGCCAAGCCTTGTCATTGACTCAAGTTTGACCTCTTTGCGCAAACCCCCTGATTGCGCCACGAAAACAAACCTTAGCCACATCTCTGTCCTCGCTGTTGTATAAGACCTCTTGAAATTCACCATCTCCAGTAACCGTGCAATCTCCGTGTTTTGCGTTAAAGGCTTCTAAAAAGGATTAGTATTCCCGGGGATCTTGTGGGCATTTTGGGTATCGCCGCCCGGTATTCGTAATTCCGTTAACCTGGAAAACTACGCCTATAGTGTGCTGACGCGCCGACATTGGGCACTGATCTGATTCTGTGCATTCTTTCGTTAAATCGACCATCGGGGGACTCGACCGAAATCACTGTAAACCACAATAGGTTTAGCAGAGTGGATTAACCAAATTACGAATGCTAGTTGATAAGATCTAGCAAGCTTACCCTCCACAAACTGTAACGCACGTGGATATGGTATTTTTGCTCTGAGCGTCTTCTCTCTGATTGCGGGATCCGAACTCAATCCCAGAGGGTGGATTAAACGAGTTTATAGGGGACCAAATTTCTGGAATTCTTGTGCGATACCATTGTACAATACTCCATCTGTATGCAAGCACAGCTCGCGACAATGACACTTGCAAAAATAATACCTCACGATCTCTTGTATAATTCGTAGCACTGCTTGCGCCCCCTAAATATCTAGATCCGGAGTGGAAGGTTCTTAAGTAGGATAACTGTATGCGCCCCCGGCCACCATAAGACAAGTCCTCAGGGTGTATTGGCTCCTATCAACTTTACTTTGTATCGCTCCAAATTAAAACTTGCGACTGCCTGACTACCAAAGTTCAACTGATAATCTGATGCAAACCCCCGCAGAGCCCCGCAGCGGCTAGTTGGTACATGTTGTTGTTTTCATTTCCTGTGTTCAGCGGGTACCGTAACTGCGTGCCGTAATTGAGAGCGGCAGGTCCGGTTTTCTCTGAGTTTACAGTATTATATGATACATCCATTTCTGGGGGTGTTTTCTCCCGTCAGCCATCTTTGCTGGCGGATTTGGCAGACGCCCAGCCAAGAAGTAGCTTTACAATTTTGTCACGTCCCTTCTGGGCAGCCGTGTATGACCAAAATATTTATCTGGTTTCTCGTGAATGACAGTCTTTTTTTCTAATCCAGCGTCACTACCACGTCTCATCCACTAGGTAACCCAGGCCGGGGGTCCAATACCCCTTCCATTGGGATCTCAATTTTGTTAGCTAATTAAAGAGGTTTCCTTGTCAAAAATACCGAAAAGCTAGGCACATTTCAGATCCTGCGAACCGATCATTGACCGCGGACGGGAATGACATGATATCATTGCTCTGTCCTAGACACAATATCCTCTCAAACCAATCCAGTAGATGTATGGAATTTGATTTGACCGAGAAGTTTGAGCGCCAGGCACACCACTTCTCACGAAGTCTCTCTCCGGGCCTGGATCCCCATTGCAAAGGGGTGACATTTCAGCGAGGTGGTCGTCTGAGGGTAGACTGTACATGATGCCGAAAGTTAGTACACGTGATACTAGTAGGGATGGTATGGAAGTGCGGATCTCTGCTTCTCCGGTTCTATAAGGGCCAAGGGTATTAGATTTTCAATTTATATTTGTATTGTTACTTCTCAAAAACTCAGACCCTACCGTTACATGAATTGCGTCCATCGGAGAATATACTGCAATTAGCGATGTCACATGATCACCAAGGCTTCTACCTAGTCATCGTCACTTTATCGTAGGCTGTTCTACTGTACTTCAGCAGGAGAGTGGGTGTTCATGTCATTCCGCAGGTCGACTGTTCTGCACACGCAATGCAGTATTAACGCGTACTCCCAGCTACAGAAGTGGGGTTAGCACTACGTGGGAGATGGAAACGCCGATACTTCAAGTGAGCGGCTGCACCGCCTATGTTCACTGACAGCGGAGCCCGGAAATGGAAAGAAATAAAAACGGAGAATAACATTTTAGTGAACGAAGAACAGCTGGTCTGGAATCAGCTGAAGCGACAAAGAAATCCCGAAGCGAAGGACTAAGGAACCGGAGAAGAGGAGAAAGGTTAGGCACAACTAGCCACAGCAGAGAAGGACCGTGGGGATTCCAGCGGGACCAGCGAAGTGCCCAACTAATGATGGGGCTTTCATGGTCTTGGCTACGGTTGGAGGTATGGGATTGCAGAGCCCGGGTGGGTGAGTGTATGGGTGGGTGGAGGATGGATAGCACAAAAGCTGGAAGCAGTGACTTAAATTACGGTGGTCACTATGACAATCTTGTGCCGTGATATAAAATTGAAGTGCTGTTATTAGCTGAGTCTGCTCAAATGTAGGGATGGGTTCAGAACGTCGTAAGAGGCCCATTCCCGGCACATTGACCTCCAAATTGGTAATTATCGGGAGATTGTGGTTGAACGTTGGCTTCTTCAATAATCGCCGACCAGGTAAGCAAATATTCAAAGTAAGTCACGGTATATGTATCACTTGTAGGAGTAGTTTCTGGGCCATGAACAATAGAGAAATGTCAGAATCGGTGGGGAGGAGGTGCGGATGGATCTGAATGTGAAGTTGTTATACGAAGAAAATAAAATCAAGTTGAAAACGAAGACTGAAACCTCCGATCATAACTGCAAGAATAACACACCCCTACCTATATACCAACTCTACCAAGATGAGATCAGAAATCCTCAGTCTACTAATAGCTAATGCCGATGAATGCTCTGACCGATATACATAGAGTAGGTTAGATGCTTCCCATCGGTCGTAAGTAGTGATGGCTGCTGAGGAAGGATATTAGGTTGAATCAGGAAGGGAAGGAAGAGTTGGATAGAAAACGAGGGGTGGAGATGTGCACAGATCGCACATTTTCCGGTGGGAGGTGAAGGTGGTTTAGGGGCAGAAGGGTGGTGGGCGACCTATCCTCGTGTGCCTATGGGAATACTGGGGAAGTAGCCTATATCGACGTATGGGGTGATAAGAAAGATGTTGTTTTTGTTGGGGTCAAACCGCATTGGGATTTGCGAATTGGCGGGCCAGGATTAGCTCCACTCACATCTCTGGCGTGACCCTGCTCAGATGCTAACGCAGACGATGTTCAACCGCAATTGTATAGCGTATTGAGGTCGACGTCCTCCCTACTCAACAGGAATTCTACTACGTGATAACGCCTATGCTCGACAGGCAGCCGGAGTGGTATTCGGCCAAACTCGTCAGGTATGTTAGGGTCTATGTCTTCCCGGTCCAATAGTATAGTTAGGTATCAAAATAACTGAACGCCCACAGGCAATACCAGGTATAAATTCTTCCTGTTGCTACCTAGGGACGTTCAGTTATTTTTGATACCTAACTGTAACTTTACTATTCCAAGGCGGCCATTCCGGGTAACGCAGGAGAGCAGTGATTGGCATGTCTCGTTAGGAGTGCTGGGGTTGACGTCTTCCCGTCTCAATAGACACTGCACTACTGCATCTCGTCCAGCTCAGACAGCGGACGAAAGTGGTGCTTCGCCAAAAATATCTCACACATTGAGGTTGCCGTCTCCCTATCTCATTTGTAGCTTCACTACTTCAACTTTCCCAGCGTTGGCAGCGTAGCAGAACGGTCTTTAGCCAAATTCGTCCGACATATTAGCGATTATGTCTTCCTGCTCCAACAGCGGCTGCACTACTCTAATAGATCCCGACTGGGAGCCCAAGAGATCCGTGTTCAGACATATCGATCGGGCATAGTGGGGTCGACATCCTTCCGTTCGAACAACATCCTCACTACTTCATCAAGCCCCACCCCCGGCAGCCCAAGAGAGCGGCGTTGGGCCCTGACTGCATATCATATCGGGGGTATAGCTTATGGGGGTTAGAGTACTTCCGTCCACAGGGTAGGTCCCGCACCAGAACCCCGAACCCGGACCAAAAAAAGGGAACCCAGGCGACTGGCAAGCCTGGCTTGCCCGTCGGAACGGTAGGTATACGCCGTCGCTGGATCCGAGACACCCGAGTTCGATCACGCAGGTTCCCGTAGGTGCGGGCAGGGTAGGGAAAAAGCAGGGAGAAAACAATCAATTAACATGGTAGTCGTGTCCGCAGTCGTCTCCACTCCTGTTGCGAAGGAGAGAAAGGGGAAAGGCGCTTGAAATTCATAGGAATGGAACGTTTTTGGTTGCTCATCGCCAATCCTCCTACGCCTAAACGCGGCAAACCAAACCCTAACCCAAAAGTGGAGAATTAGTATTTCTGTAGATATGCAGTAACTACCCTAACCCTTCCCGCCCAAACTCAACCTCCATTTCAGTATTCCCAGTAACTTATACTCCAATAATCTGCCCCTGGTATGGTATAGAATAGCTACCCGACCACTCCTGACTTTTCATAGCTGTTGATACTAGAACCTGTGCCTAGGCCCTCGGTCATATTCTTCACTCCATCTACCGCCATCACTCTTTACCTCGGAGGTGATACAGCACTTGGAGCTTGCTAGAATAGAGTTTGATGGAGGATTTGGCAGATAGTGGAAGTACGCCGGACTAGCGGGGCTCGCTGTAGGCCAGGTTCGTCGAGACCCAAGAAAGCCAGACCCCGCTAACGGACCTCTGGGCCCGGCCTCCCATAGTCGGGCCTCCAATAGCCTAGCCCGGCCCAGAGTAGCTTGTGGGCTAGCTGGAAAGTATGACTAGTCCCTAACCTACCTGTCCCCCGTGAACCCTCACACCGCTTAATGCTACTACGATGGTATAAGTTCTCATCTTACAGGATTTTATAGAAACTATGAAATTCATTATGGAACTCAGGAGGATAGAGTAATTCAGCCTCCTGGTGAATTACCTCGATTGTAGCCTAGTGTTCGTAGGATTCTCCCGCTTTTAGGTTTCATGGTTGATATAACTGATGGCCTAGCATGATAGAAGTCCCATGTCTGTACAACTGATGCATTTCAAAGACTATTGATGACGCAGCATATAAGGATAAGAGACCTTTAGTATGAGGTCGGCGAGGTTGTCCATTGGCACTAAAGTCGTGGATATTGGAGAAGGGTGAAAAACCAACACAGTTGGAGAAAAGGAGACTAATTGATGCAGATTGAAGATTCATTTCACAGCCGTTAGAAAGAAAAAAAAAATTATTACTGTGATACAACCCTTGCTCTATGGATTTTTTCCCTTTGCCACTTCTAGAAAAGCCTATTTACCAAAAAAAAGAAAAAAGGTGCAAAAGCCCACGGGCCATGTGGATCGTAGAAAAGCCCGCGGGCCTCTGGAGACAGAGGCTCTCACAGACCTAGCCTGCGCGCTTTTGAAAGACTATTGGCTAGCCTGGCCTACAGAAAGTGATCGGTGGGAGAGGATTTGTGCAATCCGTAAAGGATAAATTCGGCCCGTTATGACTTTCGATTTCATACTACTTCGAGGTATCTCGCTTGGCGCAGAACCCCCAACCTGTGAAAATATAATTGAGAGTCAGCCAACTGGGTGGGTGCAAGGAGCTTTGTGGGGCACCCTGGGGGATCTGAAGGTTGTTGCATCTTAGGCGTGATTCGGTCGTGACCGAGTAAATTACACCAAAAATGTTGTAAGTGTAAAGGTAGTCCTAGAGAGCAAGGTAAATCAAGCGAATAGCGGAAGTCTCCAGATCAACGACAAGCCCCACAGTAAGCATGATCCAATAATAACACTGCGGAGTGATTTCTTTTGAGATCGGAGTCTAAATATCCTATCTGGACCGCGAGCACATGTAAAAGATCATCAGGTTGTAGTAGTGGCTCTCCCTAGCCCGACTGCGTGCCACCCTGCTCCTTTATGCCATCTAGAGTAGCACTATAAAAATTCTTCAAATCAAAGCCATCCGTCGTTGCCCTCAGTCTTTGACACCTGTCATAGTCTGCTATTCCTTCGGCATAGTATCAATGGTTACGGGAATTGGTAGAAATCAAACATGTGTGGTTGGTGACAAATATATTCCTTCCTCATGTTGCTCACTTACCGTCCAGGGATATTCTTTACAACACTTTTCATGATTTCGGCCGATAGACCGCTATCCATCAGATCTAGTGATGTATCTTTACTCAAGCCAATCCTGATAGATCTTACAATATTACGGATTTTTTGGCCCCACGCACAAGTTGGCACTCCTCCAGCAAGGTGCCACCAACCCCATCCCAGATGTGACGTCTCTTGGACACGAATTACCACTGGCTTTGGAACTTCTTGAGGACCCGTTTCAATGAATTTAGAATCCCAAGTCCATGCCTTTCCACCTATTTTCTCAGAGCCTCAACTGATACAGATGCCGACCATAAAGCTACAACAGCTTGGACCACCCCCACAATTCCAGGGACACATGGTCCTCTTCCCCCGATTACCATTTCGCAATCTTGAAGAGCCCGACCGATCTCCTCCTAGATCCTTTCCAATCTACCAACGATTTGTTTCAGTAGTGAACCAAGCATATTAGTTGAGACCACTACTCTCGCAAAACCACTAACCATTCTCATTATTACCATCCCCCGCCACCCTAGCAGTGTCCTGCATTCCATCAGCATGATCACACATGTTAGGGTGTTGTGGGGAGGCGTGAGCTGTAGTAGTCAACCCCTTATCCGAGGCATAAATAGTTAAGCTCGGACATGGCACCGAATCAAAGCACAGCACTTCTCACGAGGGCTGTTTTCGTCATTAGTCATTTCCCTCTGTTTCTTCTGTCTCCTCGAGAAACCTGCTCCACCATGACTACCCGTGCTGTGTGGTGGCCAATCAATATTCCTCCTCCCAAGTGTTGCCTATGACACCCAACAAATTGGAGGGTGGCGAGTGATGGTAGGTGATTACAGATGAGAGCAAGAGCGGGGACTGAATACTCTACCATATCATTCAAAGCCCCAGTCAGGAGGAACAAGTTTTTCTTGCCACAGACTTTGGAACGAGCAGGTTAGATAGATCTCACAAATTACGTCAATGAATCCCCACCGGCGGACCATGGGGAAAAATTGAAATCGGGGAAAATAAATATGGTCGAGTGGTTAGTGAAAGTAGCTAGGTGAAATAAAGTACCATCTTTATCCTTCAACCCGACAAGGGCACTTGCGGCGCGCCAAAACGCAATGGCCTCTTCATTTCCCAAGTAAATAGGAATTGATCTATCATCCATTATCGCTACCCTAGGTTCGTTAGTGCCTATCCTTCTGTGGCGGCTCGCTTTGCTGGATCATCCGAGCAAGCAGGTCAAGCAGTGATCCCAAGCGGCCAGTCCGGACTATGGTCCTGACCACGGGCCGGCAGTCTGCAGGTGCCCAGGCAAAGCCGCCAGATACCGCGGGAATCCGGAGATCACTCGGAATAGGATAATAGGAGCAACATGCCCCCTGTGCTATAGATCTCGCTTAAGACGAATCTGGCATCCACAGATGAACCACCACCATACCCAAATATACTGTCCGACCTCAAGGCACTCTATACCATTCTTCACATGACTCTCTAATCACCTAGGGAATATGAATTAACCCTGTGATTTTATAAAAAATTAATCCTGTTGACTAATGAAATATTTCTTAGTAATGAAACACAAGTGATCACTTGAAACATGCGCCTGCAGGTGACCCAGGCCGGCCCCGGGTTTTGTTTGGAAAAGCCGGTTTCCCACAGTCCGGCCCGGTCGTCCCTGATAAACCCTGGGTCTGTCCGGCCGTATTCAAAGCTGGACAGACTGGCTGCTTGGGATCACTGAGGTCAAGAGACCCCTCTGCAGCATCCACGACTTCAACAGAGGACTCATTGTCCTGGGCAGTATGAACTAGTGGAGCTGCGCAGGCCATAGTATCCTAGTAACTTTGTCTGTGGTTGTCTCCTCCACCGGGGAGATCATCATCCAGTTCTTCCATCCCGGGCCCTCTTGTCTTAAGTGTCTCCTCAGCCCTCTTCTGCTGCTTCTCCCTTCGTTGTTATCACATATTAACAATAGGAAAGGTATCAAAGCAGACCACTCCAGCTCTCCCCAAGAGCACCGTAATATCCGGAAGTGTTGGCCTATGGCTTCTCTCCAGTAATGGCGCCCAAGTCTCATTCTTATCCTCGCGCCCTGCAAACAATAACGCCTCAGACCCTTCAGGAAAATCCTGGTGATACTTGCTTCCGCTTCTATTAAACTGTGAATTTAAGTAGCGATCGGTGTCATGGCACTACACTCCGGGTACCGAAGTACAATGAATCACCCCCACTCGCCATCTAGTAAGCCGCGATCACCTGGTTGCAGTGTTGCCAACGGGCCAGGTAGGCTAAACCAACTCAAACCTAGGCATGGCCTACGGAAATTCTTTACGATCTAGCCTCGCCGGAACCTATAGGCCTCGAAGCACCGGAGCCGGGCCTGGCCCAGCCTGCCTATAGGCTATATAGGCTTTGGACTACCCATATTTTGGAGCTCGCTTAGCCAGATATTCTTTTCTTTTTGTCTTTGACTTCCCTTCAACGTGACTTTTGTTCATCCAACATTTCATCTCTGCAGTGAATTCTCTCCCTGCATTCTTACTCGGTCCGGTAGTAGCTCCTATTTCAAATGATTTATTTCTAGTGGAAAAGACAAGTTGAAAAACATGGCAAACTACCAGTTGCCATACACATTCTGATGGCTGCACCAAATCTGAACCTCTCACCAGATCCTTAAGAGAAAAAAAGAAAGAAACAAAGAAAAACGAACCAACGAACGAATGACTACAAAAAAATAAACCAAATGCTCGGCGTTCGGAAACCTCTCCCAAATCCGACACTATAGTTTCAATCACAGCAATTCTTTAATGGCAAGGTTGCGGCCTATAAGTGGCTACCAGGCCTGATAGGCTTCCGTAGGCTCATGGAATTCGGCTTATACCGGCCTAGGCTATTTTCCGGAGCGGCCCGCCTTGGCCCGTTGGGAACACTGGTCCCTGTACCGCTATTATCTTCTATACCTAGGACATTCGAAACAATATTACTGCTTAGAGCTATTCTCAATTGGAGACCTCACTAGGGATGTGTACTATGGGGTTTGTGCGTGTGAAAGGTCAACCTTTTGGATTACCCTCCTGTGCTGTTCTCTTTTTAGTTTCCTTCGCTCTCTACGAGCAATTCTCTTTTCTCTCCTATCTTGGATAGAAAATAGACATCTCCTCTCTCCAACCAGTCGTGTGGACGAGTGATCCTTTTTATCACCATCAACTGGTCCTGACATTATCAGCATAGTATAGGAGTTTTGCCTCTTGTTCGAGAGGAGTTGGGTACACCTTTTTACGCTAATATACGGCATCATTCATCTTCTTGCGTCTCTGTGTAGCAGAACTTGGGGGCGTCATCAGTGTCGGAACTTGTAAGATGGACCTGAGGTGCCACGAATATGTGGCAAATGTAGTCATAAGCCACGGGTATAGGTAACTGGGGAGTAGGGCCCCGGGATGTACGGAGCCAATAGGGCTGGTTAAGCCATGGCGATTTCCAAGAGTCAGCAATATCAAAGCCTTGTTCAGCCGGGGCATATGTGATACGCGCCCGATGAAAACGACACATACAAACATCTGCGTGTGGGCAGAATAGTCATTGTAGTAAAGCGGCCATTCGACTAGGATTCTGCTGCAAGCCGGAAGGGGGCCCTTAATTCGCCGGATTTCCGGTACTGTTGGGCGGCCCTCCAGGTTCCTTGAGGTTCCGTGCAGCCAAGTTCTTAGAGCTAACTACATGGGAGTTCCTGGTACGGTACAGCATCACGATTGCAAGGGATTTCAAGGCACGCCAGCTTACGATACGAGACACTCTATTGGACTGCACTATAGGGTCTCTTCTGATAAATTATCCCCCGTGATTTTGTTCTTCAACAAACGCTATCTGCGAATTCCAAACATCAAAAATACAGTATACAGCTAGGTCCGAAGGTGGCCAAGCGCAAGAATCTCAGACTGCAGACATGCATGCAGGCGTTCCAAATTTAACGGTAGTTGTCTGTCATCACCAAGACCAGCAGAGGTGCTCCCTCCAAACAGCTCATGAATAGTGGTGAAGGGTTCCTCAACCGATGCAGCAGGAGGGGAAAGATCGCCTGACCCCACCGGAGTCGTTAGAGTTTGCACTGTTTGCAACGTCAGCGGGAGAAGGAATACATACAAATGCCGTGATGACATGCGCCCCAAAAACAGTAATTCTGAGAAGAGTGAGGACAACTTAGACTTTGTTGCAAATTTTTGGTGCAAATATTTTTGCCAGCAGAACCACCTTTACCTCGCCACGAGTTCCCAGCTGCCATAGGTCACCATCGCGATATAACTGTCGTTGTGACTCAGTGCATCCAGTCTCCAGGACAACGGAAAGATAAGGCCTGGGCCTCGCCTTGATGCGGGTAATAATCGCCATGTCGGGTGTCTTTGATCGTCCAGCAAAACTGCCGAAAAACGCTCTGACCGCTATACTATAATTAGCATTGCCATTTGATCATTGGAAAGAGATTTGTCATACTAGAAGCTGCAGGTTTGATGTTCGAAATGTTCTCAGCACCAAGGAGAGCACCCTCCCGCCATTCGGCTATCGCGTTCATGACCCAAGACGCCGGTGATTGGTGCATAGCAGTCACCATAATGACTTATAGTTGAGAGCAGGATTCCCAACTATCCTAAGCGCCCTACAAAGCCTAAGCGAGCTTGTAGTCCCGAGTATCTAGGGTAGGATTGTTAAGGATGGCAGGGCGTGGCGTCGGTCTTTCATAAAGACAGCCGTGCTAGCGGTTGACGTGGGGGCCATCGGGTTCAATACAAATGGTGTCTTCCGGCCGTCCTCGCCAGGTCCCGACCATCATCTGCAGGGCCCTTCCATTATCTGTGCGGCCCAACCATCATTTACAGGGTCTAGCCTTCATTGGCAGCTCCCTATAGGAATCTAAACAGATTCCTCATCTCGCGATCCACGAAGGGCCTGCGCGTCCACCCCCGATAGTGGTCTTGGCGGACACGAAGATACCGCCCCGTCCTGGGTATCCTTCCATTGACCGCCGTCTGTCCCGTACGTACCGAAAGATGTACCGACTGGACGGTTGGGAACACTGGTTGAGAGTCAACAGATATACAATAAAATCAACAAAATAATATATGATGGGAAAACCCGCACCCCGAAGTGTAGGAATTGTAAGTTTGTTTCTAAACGCAAGCACCAGCGTGGCAGGATTCGGAGCGTGAGGTACAATTAAGTTATAAAGAGTCCGCACGGACATGTGTTGAAAAACCACGTTATGAAAGCACAATTGATGAGATGGAAGTGACGATATTTTTATGCTTGAGAAGAGAAGAAAGAGACTAAGCGGAAGAGACAGAAAAATTCTTAAAGAAGGTAAGCGGGGATCGTCATTCCACAAACAACCCAGGCCAGCGCTTGCCTGAGGACGTAAGCCTCAATGCACAGTTCTCATCCGATATGTAAGCGACATCGGACTATCCACCATATTACTCCAAGTCAACACAATCCAAATTCCATTTTGCATGCCTATCAGCTTTTCTAACAACATGTGTGGAGGGTGGGGAGGCCGCCTGCAATCCCATATGGATCGCGGGTTCAATGCTGGTAGAAGGGTTCAATGCTGGTAGGATTGGCAGTGACAGAGTTATGGGTCGCGAGGTTAGGCTTACCCAACTGCCGGGTAACTGGTGCACGATGATGGGGGACTGTTACCTCCACGGGAGGACTCTCACAGCAGGTACGGACAGAAGGCTTACGAGATTGAAGTCGCAAGCCCAAGTATACTTATCCCTGAGCTAGTTCCTTCCAAATATAGATTGGTTTAAGGGTCAATAGATAGGTTGGCGGCAACACAATATTTCCATATATTGAGGACTGGTATGGGTTGCGTGAAAGCAGTAAAATTCATACAGTATTGTAACGCGTTCGCCTGAAGGTGCAGAGGGCGCCAGGTAGAAGCGTATTCGATACGTTTATCGATAGGTATGCTCAGGTACCAGAAAGGTGAGCTATAGATTGAGATAGTGAATGGAGATCTGGATAGAATTGCTGAACAGTAGTCTAGTACTATCTCGCTAGCTCTTCAAGTCTTGAACTTGATAGCTATTCAGAGTGCGAACTGAAAAGAAGTAACTGCTCAACTGTGTTTATTCAGAACTGTGTCTGTTGAAGTCTGCTCCTCAAAGTTCTGGAGGATAGTAGTCATTAAATATATCTTTTCTGGCTATCCTGTAGCCTACAACAAAACCACATAACTTAGGCATCAATTGATGGCTGATATCAAACATAAAATATAATATAGAAACCTCGTCAGCCTAACTAGCCTGGCCTTATAAGCCTTCACAATTTGTATGTTCAAAAACCTCACATCAGTAACCAAATAACCAGTGTTTGTTATATTCTCAAAACAAAATGATCCTCTCATTCTTCAAAAACAAAAAAGTAAAAATCCAATCCACCTCAATCACAAGAGTGAATTGGTTTTCCATTATCCGATACTCCAGAATTATCATAATTGCTTTCAAAGTAAGTGTAATAAAATCCTATTATTTCCTACTACTGCAACTAGTTTGATATTAGCTTCACCTACTTAGAACTTAACTGATAGCACATACCTTTCCTATAGTTACCTATTTAGGTACTAATTAGTAGCTCACTTATTTGTACTCTTCACTATGCTACTACCCAGTTTTGTGTTTCCTTGTGTTACTGTTACTACCAGATTAATATATTAGTAGCAATTCCTTGTTTCATCCTGTTTTGATTTTATTACTTGTTTCCTTCATTATATCATGTTCCTTTAGGTCCTCTGCTTTAGAACTTCACTTGCTTTACCTTTCACTACTACGACAGCTATATTGCACCACTCTCTGTGATAAGATATTATTGTTATATTTTCTAGTCACAATTTTTTGTACTTAAAGAGCTTACAATCCCTTAGAAATTAAATCTTTCAAGCCTCATAGGAATGGTTTTCTGAATATACTACAAGTTGAACATTCACTCTACTCTCCTTCAGCTTTTCTATCTTTTTTGAAGAATATTCATCAACACTTTCCCTACTATATTTAGAGAGTCCAGAAATCTTTTTGAGATTTGCAAGATACTTGGGAGTATGTCACAGATTTACTTAAATATATATGTGAGTGTCACGAATGTGGCTTAGCGAGGAAGGGTTTTCAAATGACTCATAGTTAGGAGTCATAGGTATGTTATGTTTTGTACATGACTTCACTTAGAGGTCATGAGTTTCTCGCATGTGACCACTTAGGTTATATGACATGATTGGATGATAGTTTTGACATGACTCATAGTTTTCAGTCATAGGTATGTTAGGTTTCACTCATGACCTCACTTAGAGGTCATGGGTTTCACGCATGTAACCACTTTAGTCATATAACTAGTTAAGTTGGAAGAAACATAGCATGAACAGCAACTATAAAAGGAGGTTGCTAAGACCAAGGAGATGAGCTCTTCACACTTCATTCTAAGTTGCTTTCATACTTATTACTTTACGCTTTTATGAATATAAACCCTTTATGCTCTTTACTATTTTCGACATGAGATGAGAACTCTACTTAGTGAGTTGAGTTGGAGAAAGAGTACAATTGGCAATAAGGACTAGAGACATGAGAGTCTCTCACACCTTATCGTAGACATAGGTCTAAGAACTATTGTTGAGGAAAAGAAAGAAGAGAAGTATTGTCTACCCATTGCTGAGGAACTGATACCGGTTAGAGAACTTAATAGAGAGTTCTCATTTTTTCTTGCAATCAACACATCTTACGCAAGAAACTTATGTAGTCAAGCTTTAGGCTTAATGATATTAAGTTTTACCACTTTATTTTCTTCATTCAGTGTTCAGACTTTCATATTATTACATTTTGAAAAAACCCTTTTGGTGCAATTGAACCATGAGATCTATCCTCCTACAGAGAGAATCTGTGGGAGTTATATATTGTGCTGCTGATCAATACAAAGACAGTTGTCTGGTTTCACACTTCCACAAGCTGCATACTATTGGCATTCGGAGCTGTTTCTTTGGGCACTAAAGGATTCTTCTGATTATCTGAGACTGTGAAACCATGGAGAATATGATTAAGTCTTGCGGACATTGCACACATATTATACCCCATCTTGAATCATGTTGGAATGACATGTCTCATACTAGTGATGGTTATATCTGTATTTGACAATTTGGCACTTCCCCTTACAAATCAAAATACACCAAATGTTTTTTCGCAGAGGGGGCCTTTTTCAACTCTCTTCTTTTGTAGACATCTTGTTCACCAGAAATTAACATAATTGAAGGTATTTGGCCCCTTATAGTAGCACAGATTGATTGTCAAACTCTCCATCCTAAGACCAAGCAGTACATGGGCACCACTGCCCTCAATGAATGTAATAGAATTGATGAAAATGATCGGTAGCCACTAATTCATTGAATGCTGGACTGAGTTGCTACTGTGCATATTGTACTACCGGTTTTCAAAAGTATCGGGATGCCTTGACGCCAAGACAGGTATCTTGAGTGCCAAGTCGTCCGGATACTTTTGAAAACCGGTAATACATAGCTGTCATACCAGATATTAGAATTGAAAAAAATAGCATGCTTTTTGTTTTCCTCTTTTCCTCTTGCCTACTTTCTTTCTGTCTTCCAATTTTTTATTATTTCACAAACTATCACTAATTTGATTGTACTGCTTACTTGCAAGTTTATGTCATCTCTCATCGCCTTTTCTCCCTATCTATTTTTCCTTTTTTTTTTGCTTATGCTCATCCCATGTACAGTACTATCTGTTTTTTTTTATTGTAATAACAATTAGCTTCATAGGTTTATGATATTTCTTACCGTATTAGCGTCATGCAAGTTTGATTCAATGAATAAGCAATTTCCTGGACTACTCCTCAGATCTCATCTTTCTTCGTTTCTCTTTTGTTGCGTACTCTTAGGTTAGCATAGGAATTTTAATCTTCTTGGTACATATAGTTACATTTACCAATTCCACGTATGCATGCGACATATTACTCTGTACCATTCATAGTTTTGCAACACATATCTGCCGTACCAATCTTTTATCCCCGACCCCCGTACACCTTACTACCCCGGATTTTCTGTGTTTTCGGGTTGGATCAAACTTTAAGAAGTTTCAGCCCCTGCTGCAAGATCAGATCTATTAGATCTCGACCTTATAATTATTATTAGCTAAATTTTCAATTTCACAGCTGTTCAAAAGAGCGATCAAATGTCCCTTCTTCACTTTACCGTCCTCCAAATAATTCCACTTACTACTGCAAGTAGAGCTCCAGAAATCCACATTCTCCGGATCCCGGTTTATTCTTATCAGCTGGTATTCCGCTCTCGAGAAGGGGTTTTGAACTTTCTACTCCCATACCACAAATTTGAAGGAGGCTTTAGTAGGTCCTATGAAATAGTATGAATCAGGAACACCAAATCCAACACTAAGCATCAGATGACTTACTCTAGCCCTCGGTCAATTCCTTGCCTCTTTTATCTAGCGCCCTTCCCCCCTCTAGACCTCATACGATATAATGACTTCTTTCAATAGAAATTTTGCCAGTCCTTTCACTATCATGGGAATAGTGTTTCATTGCATAGCCCAGTCAGCATTTTGGCTATCCGGGATAATATGGTGCTATCGTATATTGTCCTACCATCACATCTCTGCGGTCAATTCAAGCCTTCCAACAGGTCCGAGGTTCGTTGGATTAACCAGGGCCCTTTTCTGGGAATGCTCAAGCCGGGTCATCCATTCAATTCGGCGAATCTTTCGCTTATTCTTCCGGCCTGAGCCATCCTCTCCTGAGCGAGAGCCCTAGCCCACGAATCTGGAAACCCTCACTCGTGCCAAGGTCGTGGCTAGAGCCCACAACCCTAGAACGTTGGTATGATACTGAAACTTTGCTGCTAAACATAACTTTGTATCATAGCCCAATGTATGATAGGAAACTTTATATCATAGGTCAACAGCACATTCAGTGATTACCATACTATACATAAGGTTCCAGGGTCCCGGATATCTATAGCGTTCACCAAATAATTTGCATCAAGGGAAGTTTTTGTATACACCTTCCCGTGAAAAAAAAAACTAAGGCCCTGTTCGGTGCGCCATTTTTATTGTATAAAAGTGACTTTATTGTATAAATAATGCAAACTAAAACTTTTACTTTTGGGGTGTGTTCAGCGTATACAAAAATATTGTGATATGGTTCCGGAAGGCTAGCCTCCAAACCAGTTTCCAAACAAAAAGTGTAACAGTTGTTTGTGCAACGGCAACCGTAACGCATGACTAATTGTTTACTTTAATGGTTCTACGAACAAACCCTAACACCCAAGGTTGTTGAATTATCATACTTCACAAATTATGTTATACATTTTTCAACCTGCTGCACGTATCTCGTCCTTTTTCTGCTGTTCACTAAGAATATCTGGAGCCTCCATTTTTATTCCTACATTTACACGATTAGGCTTTGAAAGTATAGTTACAAGTATTTTAACTTACAAGTATAATGTTTAGGCTTTAGGTATAGAAATAACTCAGATTGCGTGGTAGAGGGAAGGGACCAAAGTAGAGGTATAGAGCTTGTCTGATATAGGAAAGTAGCGCACAAAGTCAGGAGAGGAGATTAATTTACAATAAGTGTTTTTAATATGGTATTATATTGTATGAGATAAAAAAGAACCCTGATAACCTCCTGGTTTGAAAGTTAGGGTTTGATAAACTAAGTCTTAAAGTAAGCAATTAGTCATGTGTTACGGTTGCCGTTGCACAAACAACTGTTACACTTTTTGTTTGAAAACTGGTTTGGAGGCTAGCCTTCCGGAACCATATATTTTTATTTTTACAATATATTTTTATAGTATAAATGTGAGAATATAGTATGTAGGTTAAGGGCTAAAAGAGAAAGCACTCAACCATATTAGTTTAAAAATGAATGTTTGAGATCTAATTTGTAGACAGTAAATGATTAATAGAAAAATTCATTGAAAATTAGTACAAGTTTGTCTCTATATTTCTACTATAGTATACTCGTGATGGATTCAAGCTTAAGAAATGATCAAAGTGGGTCAGACTCTGATTCAGAAGCAGATAATGAAGAGCAAATAGGTATAGTTAATTCTGGTCAATTGCTACTAATAGTACAAATTGTGGGTCAAGCTATTCTAGGTGAGTATGATCAGCAAAGATCTCATACATCAATACTTATCGGTAAAGTGTATGTTGAAGAGCTTTTGTCTGAAAATACTAACAAGCAGTGGTTTCTGGAAGTATTGCGAATGCCACGAGGAGCTTCCTTGAAACTCAGTGAATGGTTGGAAGCAGGAGGTCATTTAAGATCATCGGTCATTGTTGAGGTTAAAGAACAGCTAGCTATGTTTATATGGATGGTAGGCCAAAATGCATCAAATAGAGATGTGCAGGAAAGATTCCAGCACAGTGGAGATACAGTAAGCCAGTATGTATGAACTGCAAAATGTATTCAAGTATGATTGATCAGATAGAGTATATATTAATTGTAAGATGTTTGAGTATTTTAATCTTGTGCTTGATGGACTTGTGGCATTACAAGCAGAGATAGTTTAGCTACTACTGAATGAGTGTCAATTTGAGGTAGAGTGGAATCTCAACTTTTATCCATACTTCAAGAATGCTCTGAGGGCATTCGAGGGGACCCATATCGCTGCGCATGTTTCTGTCAATGATTCTGTCATTTATTAAAACCGCAAAGGTCACATTAGTCAAAATGTCTTTGCTGCTTGTACATTTGATATGTATTTCAGCTATGTATTGGCTGGATGAGAAGGTGCAGCTCATGATAGCCGAGTTCTTCCAGATGCTAAATGCAAAGGCTTCTATGTTCCTGAATGGGAGTTTTATCTTAGTGATGGAGGATATGCACTAAAGGAAGGTTGTTTGACACCATATTGTTCAGTCCGCTATCATTTGCCAGAGCAATACAACTCTCGCAAGAAGTATATATAACTATGATCCTTTCTTTCCTTAAAAATATTTACAAAGAAGATCAAATAGGTTTCTGAATGCTAATGGTTAATTAAAATCTATCAGGCCACAAACAAAGGAAGAATTGGTCAATCTTTATCATTCGTAATTACAGAATGTAATTGAAGGAATTTTTGGTGCCGTCAAAAGGAAATTCCCAATTCTAAAGGGACAGCCAGAGTACCCATTGCAGAGTCAAGTAAAGCTACTTTTAGCATTGACTAGACCTCATAACTTTATTCAAAAGAAGTCAACACTTGCCGAGATTGCATATGAGAGTGAACTAGATTCTGCTAGCTATAATTTATATCCATGTAGGTGATCTAGCTTTTTTCTTAATAGTCTCCTTTGTTGAAGTAATATAAAGAAGTTTTGTGTGATTAAAGTCTAACAATATGAATTAAGCAATTGAGCAATCAAATAGTAGCATGGATTCTTCTCAATATGAAAATGAAGATCTTGAAGAGGATCACATTGAGGAGAATGAGAATGATAATAGTGGAAGGCTGAATATGGTTACTTTACAGGATAAAATTGCCAGTGATATGTGGCAGGATTATGGGAGGTATTTGGCAGAAAGAGATGTACATTAAGGTCGCCAATTCTTAATGTATATATAATACTTGATGTAAGCTAGGAGAACAAATGTCTTCTATTCTCTATCTATAGAAAAATAAAATATAACACAAAAAAAACCCCTGCTACTGGTATATATGAAATATACAAGTATAATTTACATGTCTAGCTGCCCTCTCAACTACGCATCACAAACTAAGCCAGCTGAAAGTCCCAGAAACACACATCCCTTACTCCGATCCTGAAATCAGCACACTGACTTTACCATGTCAGCGGTTGAATATCTTCCAGCACAATCCTTCTCAAGAATGCGAACAGTACGCTCTTGCTTTGATGGAATACCATGGGTATGCTGGTATCTTGCTTCCTCATTTGCTTCGACTAATGTTGCTGCTAAGGAGCCAGGAGATGAGTGACTGGTATGGCGGCACTTGCGACTTGGACTTGTCTGACTAGGAGACTCATTTCGCTGGCATCTCGAAGTTGCTGGATATGGGATTCCACCTAGAGGTTGATCGACTGACTTTAGTGATGGGCTGAATTGGAGGTTATAGGGTGACTCAGGGGCATCCAAACCATTCAGAAATGCTGGATCAATCATTCCAAGTCCATAATCCTGAGACTCCAAGCCTGAAGTGATAGAGTCTTGTGAGAGATGAGGATTATCTTCCTCCTCAACTGCAGCTTGGGATGGGTTCCAGTACGTGCAAATCTGCCTGTTACACATACAACAAGGAATAAATCTGTAAGGTAATAGTAAAGTGGAAACCCCTTATATCCATACTTTGCCACATCCTTATGCGACTATTTACGAACAATCTTATTAGCTTTTAACTCAAAACCTTTAATAACCTTACATAATTGCCATAGGAAAAGTACAGAGATTTAAATCTTACCTGAATGTATGTCTTCCATAACTCCCCAGAAGCTGTAGGAATTCCTTTTATAGCATCGCACCCAAAACCTGAGCATTGCCTGATTGTGTGAACAATCTCAAATTCACTTTTTAACTATTTCTTTGTTAGATATTATACATAATATAAAGCCAAGATCCAAATTTAAATTCTTCAAAGGAGTGATATACTTATCATAGCCACTTTACTCTTTACTTGTCCAACCGTGATTGGATTTTCCAGAGTGTCCTTGTAAGCCGCATTCAATTCCACCACCACAGTGCCCCATGCTGGCTTCTTAAAACCACTCTCCATTCTGTCACTATTCTCCACTCGTTTCAGAAGTGCTTCCACCAGAAATTGGTCCATTCCTTCGACCCACTGACTATTGCCCATCGTTGCTGAGATGTATTTGTGTAGTGTATATGATATATTGTTGTAGGATGATAAGTGATTGAGGTTGGCAACACACGTCTCTTTATTTGAAAAAGAAAGTTTCAGCCCTACTTCACAACAACAATGATAGGGTATTTATCGTCTTGCCATATATATGTATTTTGTAGTTGCCCAAACGAATGCTTATATTTTACAAATATTGTATGAATTTATATTAGAATATATTCCATTTACCACTTTTATTGCAATATATTTTTACTGTGACGTTCCGAACAGAGCCTAAATCTACATCTAAATTAGGATTTGATATTATCTACCGGTATTAGTTATAAATACTGTCTCCTGCGCACACCCTATAGGGCCATCGGGGGAAAATAAGAATTACACCTCAACAGCCACCTATACGGCAAGCGTTTGCTCCTCCGCAAGCCTATGAATGATGGTTCGGGACGGTATCTGGTTCACTATCATCACCGCCACCATAACCAGGGTCTTTGCGCGGCAAAATATATCCCATATCCAGCTTACTTGCCTACCTCCGGATACGCGATACAAGGCTTCCAACCCGGGAAACAGACTACAAGGGTACCACTAGCCGACTAAAAGGCAAACAGCAGTCTAGCAATAGGACAGCGATCAGAAAGCAGTCAGTTCACACTCCCAAACGACGGGGGGGGGGCAGCGCTCACGTGCATAGCCACCTACCCGACGCCACCAGCCAGAGTAGAGGTAGTTAGAAATGCGGATTGGAGTAACGAAACTTCTTAAATCTATCGGAGCAAAATAGGTCACAATCGATTAGTGGCCATGCTCGATTACTTGATAAGGGTCTACAAATTTGCTCCATCATTCCGTGATAGGGTCCTCTCAATCACATCATGACCCCCATAATCTGGTCAATCACGGGTTGGAAATCATAAACACTGCCGATACTGTTCGGCATGCTCACAGTACATCCAACATGCACGACGCCTAAAAAACCGTCGTATCCAGTACTCCGTTTGTTCCTCCTCAGCCGTCCGGCCGGCCACTTATCCCCGTCCATCTGTCATCCCCTTTATCCCCCGTATGGTTGCCGTCGTCGTTCACCGTTCATTTGTCTTTTTTTGCAGTTGGCCCGACTGCCATTCCATTTTCGCCGCTGTTCGTACCTCAAATGAGGCCTATTTCGGAGATGCGGTTTGGCATATCGCAGCCGCGAGAGGAAGCGCCGGGAATGGCAGGGAGGCGGGAGAGGTAGGGTAGTGGAAGCCCTACGACCATAGGAGAGGTGGGATAAAGTAAGTCTCAGTCGAGTCTGTTTCTGTTTTATTTCTGCTTTTGTTAGTAATGGGAACAAGCTGAGGAAAGGGAAACTTGTGTGGACGAGAGCGAATCCAGAAGGACATTCGTGGCGTTCAGTTGATCCTGGCGGTCTCCGGGGCACCAGCAGGCTTTAGCAGAGGGAAATAATTTAAGCCGGATTGACCCAGGCTATTCGGAATCATATCTTCACGGGCCGGACTGCCGACCTGCAGGCCGGTTGGAATAACTGTGCTGGTTTTACCCTGGTCCCGAAATGGCCTTGGAAACCGTCCGGGGGGGCTTACCTCAGACACATTAAGCTCTATCCCCCCAGGACTTGTAGGTATTACGAGGTGCTAGCTGAAGAGCAGGATTTCAAGAATTATGGGTTGGGTGAGATAAGGATTTGGGATGCGAATTAGTTCGGTACATGCACCGCTTGCAGGGGAGCCAATAGTAGTTTGGGGATAATAGACATAGAGGAAGGTCTGAGTCCGTAACCATTAAACAACGACCAATCTAAAAGCGCGGTTGCTGTACATGAGAGAAGAAATAAAATAGTGGAAAACAAAGGCAGCAAATCCCGATCATCTCTATAAGGAATGCACAGTACATGCATACGAACTGATCAAACTCCGCTGGCGTCAGGCCAGAAGTGGTCACTTAACCAAGAATTAGTGTCCATGAATGTGGAGCCCGATGTGTGTAGGTTAGATTCCAGGGGAGATTGCAGCTAATGCCGACAGTCAAGAGACAATTTTAAGTTGGGTCCGGAAGGGGAGGAAGTGGAGGAAGAGAAAAACCAAAGATAGATCGAGATGTCCACAGATTGTTAGACTTAGGGAAGGTCAAAATAGCTTACAGGAGGCTGATGGGCTCGGCGGTATATATAGGCCTGTCAATAAAAATGTTCAGAAAGCAGTGCATAATAGCCCTTGAGCGTGAGAGGAAAGATCTCCCCTTTTCCAGGGTTAAACAGGATCGTAGTTAGCAGATAGTTGTACCCGCAGTAACTTCACAATTGCGCGGTGACCCCCCTCGGACGCCATCGAAAGTGGTGTCAGACCGTCAATGTTTTGCAGATTGGGGTTGATATCCTTCCGTTCCAGTAGGGACCTCACGGCTCCAGTGTACCCCATGATGGAAGCGCGCAAAAGTGGGGAATTGCCACGGTTGTCGGATAGGTTGGGGTTGGTGTCCCCCCTCCCTAGCAGAAGCATCACTACTCTATTGTAACCCTTCTCGGCGGCCCATAGGAGCGGTGTTCGGCCGTCATTGTCTGGTATATTGGGGTCGACATCTTGACGTTCCAACATGAGCTTCACTACTCTATCATATCCATACCAGGCAGCCCATGAGAGCGGTGTTTGGCCCAAATTGCAACGTGTATTGGGGTTGACATCTTCCCGTTTCAACAGTAGCTTCACTGATCGTTCGCAAACCACCTTGACAGCGCACGAGAGCGGTGTTTAGCCTTGGTTGTCTGGCATATTGGGATCGATATTTTTACCTTGCAATAGCAGTTTTACTACTCTATCGCCCCCAACCTGAGCAGTGCGCAAGAGCAGTGTTTGGCCAAGGCCGTTGGGAGTATTTAGGTTGACATCTACGCGTCCCAACAGTAGCACCACTACCTCATACTGAGATGATGTGGTAGCCACAGCGAGTGGTGTTTGGCCAAGATGGTCTGCCATATTGGGGTTGATGTCCTCCCGTTTCAACAGCAGCCTCACGATGCCATCACACCCAGACTGGGGTGCAAACCAGAGCGGTGTGCGGCCCCGACCATCTGTCATGTTGGGGTCGACATCCCCACGTTCCAAAAGTAGCTTTACGGCTTCATCCCACCCATACTGGACCGCGTGCAGGAGCGGTGTTAGGTGATCGTCGTCGCAGGCGTTGGGGTTCACGTCTGCCCGCCCCAGCAGGAGCGTCACCATTTTATCGTCCCCATCCACGGCAGCGTACGCGAGTGGTGTACGGCCAAGATCGTCCGCGATATTGGAGTTGACGTCTGCTCGTTTCAGCAGGATCTCCACCACTCGATGGCGTCCCTCAATAGCAGCCAACAGGAGCGGCGTTTGGGCCACCTTGTCTGGCTTATTAGGGTCTACGTCCTCCCGTTCCAATAGTAGCCCCACTACTTCATCATGCCCACCCTTGGCAGCCCAAGAGAGCGGTGTTTGTCCCAGACTGTATACCATATCGTGGGATAGCCTATCGGGGTTGGCGTCCTCCCCTTCAAACCGCCCTTTGGGAGTGGAGCGAAGAAACTGGGTCAAGGAGGAGAACACAAGCACCCTGCAAGTTCTACTCGCCTGAAGAAACGGTAGGATATAGGTGCCTTGACACGAACAATAAATCAACCGGTTTCCCGATTCGAGATTGCAGATGTTGGGTTAAACAACCTGGGACATGCCGGAGTAGAAAAGCGGAAAATATGGTGTTGGGAAGGCAATTCTTAATCGTCTCCGTGGTATTCTTGCTTGTGTTCGTCGTCGTCTTCGTCTCTCGCGTATTAGCGCGACAACGAGTGGGAGGAGAACAAGCTGCGGGTGCGACTCTTTTTATACCTCTCGAGGATGGTTGTCCCCACAAACACGGCGCCCAGCAGTCAATCACACCAACTCCACGGAACCCAAACTAAAATTAACTAAACGAAGGACACATAATCCGGGGTGTTAGAGGGTTTGTGCAATCTGGCCAATTATGGGTGAGAGTAATCAATCGTATTGCGAGACGCTATCACCCGCACCAAGAACGTATCAAACCCCCCACTAATATCGCGCCTCACGAACTCGCTTTTTCAATAGGCAATACAGTGGCCAATTCGCAAGCATTTAAACGGATCTTTTGAGATTGTGCTTAAGCAGAATGGCTGAAGAAATAAAGTATAGTAGAACTCTGGATTTAGTGCTCTCTACTTCGCGCGGGGTTTCGTGGCGTTTCCATCACGACCAGGTGGCATGAACAAACTAGGTTGTCCAGCTTCGTCACTGGCCAATGTTTACGCCACTCTGGCCTCTGTGCAAACCTTCTATTGCCCAACCAAAACATACCATGATCACATTTCTGTTCCTACAGTTGCATAAAACCTCTTGAAATTCACAATGTCCTTTAGCCCTCTAATCTCTGGATCCCGAGTCAAAAGCTTCTGATAAGGATTATTATGCCCATATATGGTACTGGATCGACCTTGTGGACATATTATATCTCGTTAACCAATTTTCGCAATTATTTCAACTTGGCAATCTAAACCTATAGTGGACTCACGGGCCGACCTTTTCCTGGAATCTGATAGTCTACTGTAGTGAATTCAAAGTGTTTTTATTGTGTCCATTGGTAAACTAGATCAGCCCGCGACTTCGAGGCATGCAAATAATAGTGCATAAGCGTTAATCCCTTGTGATTCATAGCACTGCTTGCACCCGTTCAATTGCTAGATTCAGAGTGAAAGGTTCTTGTGTGGGCATGCCAATACGTGCTTCCTAATGTAAATAAAATTGGTCTGTCGGTTATATTCGATCACATCAACTTTACTTTGTGTGGCTCGAAACTAAAGCTTATCACAGTGTGACCATCAGGTTTCAGTTGGTGATTTTCTCTGAGGGGTTTGCAGTTTCCGGTCCACTCGTTTTCTTTTCTTTGTTTAGCGAGTGTTTGAGAGTGCTACTTGGCGAGAAAGGATTTCTTTTTCTTTGCAGGAATAAAACAATGCTAGTATGTCTAATGCACCGTGGCTGCCGCATTTTGTGCTCATACTGTCACCCATGTGAGCCGCGGAATACCCAGAATGCGCCTCCCATTGGGATCGCAATTTTTCTAGCCATTGAAAGGGTTGCAATCCCAACAATGACCAAAACCGATAGATATTGTACGTCCCGTGAACCGGATCATTGACCGCCGACAGGGATATCATGACTATACAACGCTGACTCGTAATTTACACGGTATCCATCCAAAATACTTCATTAGACTCATAAGCCTCGAGACTTTGGCTGGAGAGTTTGAGCCCAAGCAGTTCTGCACCCCTTGAAATCTCCCTCCTGGCATGGATTCCATAATACATCAATCAATATTGCGGATAGAGTGTGACTGAGAGCGCTGATTGATGCGAAAAGCTGGTGCCCTCAGTACTAGTAGCGAAGGTGTGGAAATGCAAATATATGTTTTTCTAATCATTGATTTTCAATCGATAGTGTTAGTTCCTACTGAAACCACGATATGACCATACGGAGGCGCAGTAAAGTATCTAAGTTTCGTATGATTTAATAGTAAAGGGTGTCCGGCTAGTACGGGGTGAAGCGGTGAGTTGGGTAGCCACAATACCGAATTCCAAACTTTCGCACCTGGTGGTCAGACGCCCCCGGCAGGTGAAATATCTAACTAAACCTTGTTTGCTGCGCCTCTGTATGCTACTATCATACAAGCGATATCTCCTGATCGCCAAGACCATTCCAAGACTTCCGCAGGGCCAGGGAAACATTACGTCAGTTTGTCCTTCTCCCGGGAACATAAGTGCCTTTTCCATTCCCCAAGTTCATGGTCCCGCACTTCCGACGCCGAATTGAAGCCAGCCTCTACGTCTGGCAGGGGGGGCTCGCACAACGTGGGAACACTGATGCTGCTGGTGAGCACCTACACCCCCATACTCGTAGTGTCGTGACGTTTGTGAAATGGACCGGGCTTGCAGGGGGGGCAGGGGGGCGTGCCAAGAGCCTCAGAAGGGCCCAAAGAGGACCTAAACAAGCATAAACAGCAACACACCAAGGGTGATTTATTATAAATCATAATACTATTCAGGTGGTTAAAAAAATTAAAAAAATTAAAAATTAGACCTGTTTCCTCCTTCATCCCCAATATAAGCTGTTGTCCATATGCACTATGAATTCTCCTATTCAGAAATTTTATCCTAATAATACTGTAATTCATACTAATTAATTTACTAGGCCTATTCAGATTCACTCTTGCCCGAAATACACCCCTGTGCGCCACCATGCAAGCCCGGTCCATTTCACAAACGTCACGACACTACGAGTACATACCCCGACAGGGGACGCACCGTATCAAAACCGATGTAAAGCAAAAAACTGGGAGAACAAGGGAAAGAGGGAAAAGACCACACATGACCGCACACGATAGGTTGGGACTTTCCGGAGTCGAACGAGATCAACAAAGTTCCCAACTGATAGAGGAAGTTTTCTATATCTCGAATGGGTGTATTGGTATGGAATTTTTGAGTGCGGGTAACTGGGTGTAAGGTCCGATGAAGAGGGCTGAAGAGTACTGTACAGTAAAACAGTGGTAAATAATTGGAGTGGTTAAGAATCTCGCGTGCGGCAACTACGGTTAAGTGGGTTTGCCCCGATCCCGTGACGGGGTTAGAAAACCTCGCAAAAGGTCCATCTGAGACACGTTAAGCTCCATCCCCTCATGACTTGCAAGTATTACGAGGTTGTCCATGGGGGAAACGAGGATTCGAAACAAGTAATAGAACATGTATCTCTCTTGCAAAAGGGCGAAGGCTAGTTCAGGAATGATAAAAAATGGACCAAAGTCTGGATCCGTAAGTCAAAAACACAAGAGACAATCTAAATACAGGTTCGTTACACGAAACGGAAGAAATAAAATAGTTGGAAATAGAGAGTGAAAATTCAGATCATCGCTACAGGGATGGCGGAGTGCTACGGACCAGCACGCCGAGCTCGGTTAAGATCAAGTGGTAAATGCTCACTCGACCCGCAATTGTTAGTCATAAATTCGGGGACTCATACGTGTGTATGATATTCCAGCTTCGATCGTAGGTTATGATGACCGCCAACGGATAATTTTATGGTAAACGCGGAACGGGAGGAGAGAGAATGGAAAGGGAGACAAAAAAGATAGAAGTGTCCACGGATTGTTGCAGACTCTAGGGAGGAAGGTGAAAGTGATTTAGAGAAGGGGGTAGGGGGCGGCGGGAGCTCTGGGCGTGTTATGGAAACGTTTATAGAGCGGTGTATATCACCCATTCGGGGGGAAAGGAAAAATTCCGCTCGCGCCTGGGTCACACCGCATTGCGGTTTGCAGATTGGGGTGCCAGAAGTAGCGTTACCACTCCGTGGTGGCCCTTCGTGAAAGCCATCCAGAGCGGCTTCAGACCGTCGGCTTTTTGAATGTTGGGGTTGACATCTTTGCGTTTCAGTAGGGATCTCACCACTCCCTCATGCCCATTAGCGGAAGCGAGCGAGAGTGGAAAATCGCCGTCGTTGTTAAACGTGTTAGGGTTGATGTCATTCCTCTCTAGCAGTAGCTCCACGACCCTATCGCACCCATTATGGGCAGCGTATGAGAGAGGTGTTTCACCGTCATCGTCTGGGATGTTGGGGTCGACTTCCTCACGTTCCAACATCAGCTTCACAACTCTATCACTCCCAGATAGGACAGCTTTAGCAAGCGGTGTTCGGCTACGATTGTCACCACTATTGGGGCTGATGTCTTCCCGTTTCAAGAGCAGCCTCGCTCCGACATCGCACCAATTCACCGCAGCGTAACAGAGAGGTGTCCAGCCTTCATTATCTGCCATATTCGGGTCGACATCCTCACGTTCTAACAGTAATCTCACTACTCCATCACACCCACAACGGACAGCTGATGAGAGCGGCGTTCGGCCGTCATGGTCGGGGGTATTGGGGTTGACATCTTCCCGCCCCAACAGCAGCATCACCACTTTGTCCTTCCCTGATGTGGCAGCGCAAAACAGTGGTGTTCTACCAAGATTGTCTTGCGTATTGATGTTGATATCTTCGCGTTCCAATAGTAGCTTCACGACGTCATCACGCCCATACTCAGCAGCTAAGGAGAGTGGTGTTTGGCCGTCAATGTCTAGCGCATCGGGGTCGACATCCTCCTGTTCCAACAGTATCTTCGCCACTCCATGATGCCCATAATGGGCAGCGCGCCCCAGCGGTGTTGGGCTACCCTCGGCCGGTGCATTGGTGTCGACATCCCCCCGTTCCAGCAGTAGCTTCACTATCTCATCGTGCCCCTCAGTGACAGCGTGCATGAGCGGGGTTTTGCCAGAAACGTCTGGCATATTGGGGTCGACATCTTCCCGCTCCAATAGTAGCTTCACTGCCCCACGGCGCCCATTCTGGGCAGCCCAAGAGAGTGGTGTTTGGCCGTTATCGTCTGCCAAATTGGGGTTGACATCCTCCCGATCCAAAAGTAGCTTCACGACTTCATCGTGCCCATACCCTGCAGCCCAAGAGAGTGGTGTTCCGCCCGAAGTGTGTCGCATATCGGGGTATACAATATCCTGGTCGGCGTCCTCCTGCTCAATCGGTAGGTTCCCTACAGGAAAAACGAATCCGTTCCAGGAAGGAGGACTCAAACAATTTGCAAGCTCTATTCACCTGTAGGAACAGTAGGCGATTATCGCCTTCACACAAAAAAATAAAAATAAAAGGGTGTTTTGGGATTCGAGATTGCTCGTCTTAGATCAATCAGGTTCGCGCGTACCCTTGCGTAAAAGCCCAAACAAAGGAAGAAAGAATGCAATAAGTTAACCTCGTGGTTGTGTTCTTGCAAGTGCTTGTTGTCGCCGTCCTTGACTTTGTTGTTAAAAGTGCCACGATCAATAGAAGGAAAGAAGGGTGCAGACATTACCCCTTTTATACCCCACTAGAACTGTTGTCACCACTAGCAATGCGCATAGCAGTCAACCATACTAAGCCTATGGAAATCTGGCCAAAACTATCTAAACCCAGAACATGATTGAAGTTAGATGGTTTGTCCAGTCTAACGTTGAGAGTTATAAATAGTGTTATCGTACTAGAGGGTGTCACCCATCAAGAGCCTATCAAGGCTCCAATCAATGTTGAGCTTCTTAAAATCTGTCCTTTGAACAGCTCATGAAGTGCTCAATCGTCAAGAATTTTGAAGCCCCTCTTGGTGGTGTGATATCTTATTGTGCTTAAGAAGGATCGCCGCAAAATCATACCCATATCCTAATGAAGGTATAAAGTATAGAATCATTGGAGTTGACGCTTAAGATTCTCAAGTTCAATTGAGGTTTCATGGCTTTTGCATATCGGCCAGGTGGTATCACAGGACCAGGTTGCCAAGCCTCGTCATCAACCGATGTTTAGACCATCCTGGCCTCTCTCCCCCAACCCCCCTTCCAGTAACCAAAACACGTGGTACCGAAGCCATATTCCTGTTTCCACAGTTGCATAACACCTCTTGAAACCCAATATCTCCGGTAGCCGTGTAATCTCCGACCCCCGGATCCTGAGTTTGATTCTTCTGAAAAGAATTATTTCTTTCCAGCGATGCTCTGGGATCGCCCCTGTGGACATGTGGGATGTCGTTACTCGAGTACCCGTTATTGTAATTCCGTTAACCTGGCAAACTAAACCTATAGTATGCTGGCGAGCTAACAACCTCCGCTGATGATCTGACACTATAGCATAAGCTCGTAAAATCAGCCATCAGGGATCTCAACAGAAATCACCATGTAAATTAAATAGGCTTAGCAGAGAGTTATTGACAAAATTACCAATACCAGTTCATGAGATCTAGTAAGCTCAACCTCCACAAACCCTTCCCCACCTGGATGAGAGTATTCCTTCTTTGGGGGGCTTGATTCTGATTGGGGGGATCCGTGCCCTATCTCGGAGGGTGGGTTGAAAGAGTTTATACAATGGCGAATTTCGCGAGTTTCTTGTGCTACCATACTCCATCAGTATGCAGGAACGGATTGCGACCGCGAGACCCGAAACTATTACCGTACAATATCTTGTAATTCAGCAACTGCTTGCACAGCCTTCATTACGAGACCCAGAGTGAAATGCTCTTAAGTATGATACCAGTGAGCGCTTCCTAGCCAGAACAAAATATGTCTGTCATCTAGATTCAGTCACATCAACTTTACTTTGTATCTCTCAAACTAAAACTTATCATAGTCTCACCATCAGGCTTCCGTGGGCGATCTGACTTAGAAGGTGAAAGGGTTTTACATTATCTAGTGACTACATTTCCTTTCCTGTGTTTGGCGAGTAAGCTACCGTAAAAACCCTTGGAATCCACTATCAGGTTGTCAATGATAAACAGCCCATCAGCCCATGATAGGCTCAGTTTGACAGGTTAACAGAATTGCGGATACCAGTTAATAAGATCCAACATGTCCGATGGGCTGATCTTGTACCTTGTTGGGAAAACGCTAACCCCCCCAGGAGCTCTTGACTAAGAATCCGGAGATTACAGGGCGGCCCAAGATTCCAAGAGTTTTTACAGTATAGTAACTAGGTAAGATATGATAGCTGGGAATTGAGTTGGCCTAGAATTTATGGTGCATCCATCACGTAAGCAGTTTTCTCCCACCAGCCATCTATGCCATAGGGCTTAGCGAATGCCTGGCCAAGAATTGGCTCCACGGTTTCCTCAAGTCCTTTCCGGGCAATCAGTGAGAGCCCTCTTTGGCTAAAAAGTATCTATCCTGTTTTGGCGCAACGAAAAACTGCTGTTCTAATGCAGCTTCACCACCATGCTCGTCCACATACAGAAGCCCATATGAACCGCGGAATAACCAGGATACCCTGCCGTTGGGATTGCAATTTCTCTAGCCATGAAAGAGGTTGCGATCCCAACAATGCCGGAAACCGATGAACAGTGTAAGTCCCGTGAATCCGATCATGTACCGGCAACAGGGATATCATGACCGTATGGTATTTACCTGTCCTCGACACGATATCCGCCCACAATAATTCAGGAGACAAATCGCTTTCTGTTTGGCTGGAGATTTTTAGCGCAAGCGCTATCACGTCCCTTGTAAGTATGGATCTCTGCTTATCTAATTCTATGAGGATTATTAGATTCATATCGTTGATTCCCGTGAACCCAGAGACAACTGTCCAGTTAGACTAGAGGGATTGCGACCCTGGGACCATCAGCTGCGATAAGCCATATCGCATGATTACCAAGACCTTTGATCAGTCACGCGGGTCCATTTCATTCGGCAAGTCCACTGTTCCGCACACGCAATGCCAAATTAACGCGTCCTCCCAGTCACCGAGGGGGGGGGCTAGCACAAGGTGGGATGGGTGGGAACGCTGATACTTTGGCTGAGCACCTGCCCTCGCATATATACACCGACAGAGGAAGCCCGGAATGTAAATGATTGAAAACGGAAGAAAAACATTCCGGTAAACAAAGGATCTAGAATTCACTAGTGGGATAAGAAAATCCAGAAGCACAGGACCTAGGGAAAAAGAAAAGATGGAAAAAGTCCAAGTACAACCAGACAGCCGATAAGGACCCCGGGGGGTCCAGCGGGACTAGTGAAGTGCCCAACGGCAATGGAGGCTTTCTTGGACTTGGCTTCGGTTGGTGGGCCCGGGTGGATGGGTGTATGCGCGGGTGCTTCCGTGCAAGCTGGAGGGCATAGGAGGGGAAAGCAGTGACTTAAATCACAGCGGTCACTATGATAGTCTCGTCCCTGTATATAAGTACTATTTTTATGTTGAGTCTGCCCCAGTCTAGAAATGGGCTTAGAACGTCATACGTGGTCCATTCCTGTCATTTTAAACTCCATGTGTGTAGTACCAGCAACTATGGTGAGGCTGTGGTTGAACGGTAGTTCAATGATCACCGATATAGTGAACAAATATTCAGTCTCAGTCATGGTAATTATATGATCACCCACAGGAGAACAAAGGGTAGCTTTTGATAGACAAAAAATGAGGAAATTTTAGAACCTGTACGTAGGAAGTGTTGACCGATGTAAATCCAAATACGGGTATCTTGTGCAGTACAAAAGGAATAAAATGAATTTGAAACGAAGACCGAAAGCTCGGATGGGAACTGCAAGAATCGCACATCTCTCAGGGCACACCGAACCCCGCCAAGAAGAATACAGAAGCCCCACCCTGCCAGTAGCTAATGCCCACAAATGCTCAGACCGGCTCTATGTGTGAGAGGTCCCCAAGGTGGCTTGCAGGGGGTTATGGCTGCTAAGGAAAAAATATTGAGTTGAATCCGGAAAGGAGGGAAGGGTCAGGAAGTAAATGAATAATAGAGATCTCCACGAATTGTCGTACATTCTAGGGTAGAAGGTGAAAGTGCTCTAGAGGAGGGGGAAATGGCTGATGATATATATGGGCGTGTCGATGGAAATGCTTGGAGATCACTGATATCATCTTTTGGAGTAGTAAGAAAGATCTTGTTTTGGTTGGGGTCAAACTGCGTTGGGTTTGTGGTTCATGAATTGGGAGCCTTGAGTAGCTTCTCCACGCAGTGATGGCCATTGCCGAAAGCCAACGCCAGTGGTGTTCTGCCGTGCTCGTCTGGAATATTGGGATCGACATCTTCCCGTTTGGGCGGTAGCTTCACTACCTCATCATGCCCATTCTCGGCAGCCCACGCGAGTTGTGTTTGGCAAAGGTTGTCTCTCATATCGGGGTTTATGTCTTCCCGTTCTAACAGGTGCTTCACTCCTCTAACGTATGAGAGCGGTGGTGTTCCATCAAAATCTGGGGCGTTGGGATTGACGTCTTCCCGTCTCAGTAGTAGCTTCACTACTTCATCTTGCCTGGTGCGGCAGCGGACGTGAGCGGTGTTCGGCCGAGATTGTCCGGCATGTTGGGATCGACGTCTTCCCGTTTCAACAGTAGATTTGCTGTCTCATCACACCCCCTCTGGGAAGTGTAATGGAGCGGTGTTTGGCCGTCCTTGTCTGGCTTATTGGGGTCGACATCCCCCTTAGGAATAAAAGATAATAGCTCTACGGGCCCGACATCCCCGGTCAGATGCCACTCTGGATTGCTCCTCGGGGGCCGCTCTCTCCCATCCCAATATGCACAACCATATATACCGCCGATAGCTTTCCCCTCCTCCAGACCACTTCCATTTCTCTTTATCAGTTACACCACAATCTTCTCGACACCATAATCCTTCCTTTCTATTTCATTTCTCTTCCTCTGCATTCCTGATTCCACCCTGGTGCCATTTGGCGTATGGGCGTATATGTGCTTTCCTTGTTCTTAGAATGCGAATTTTTAGTCCACGTTTTAGTTTTTATTTTCTCCCTCCTGTATAAAAATAATTATACGGCATTTAGGTCTTCCGATCCGTCGCTATTTTCCTCCCATAAACCGTGACTCCAGCCCATTCCCCATTGATCATAAATCGCCCATCTTCTCACTGCAAAGCAATACATGTAGTATTCAGTAACCCACTTTGATTGTTCCTTGATGCTCTGTCCTTGGTTATTGTAGAAACGACAGCTCAATAAGAACCTGGAGATTTGGACCAAGACCAACCCGGTGGAGCTCAAGGTGTGTCATGGTTGAGCAACTTCCAATGTTCTAAAGCCGCCCGGTAACAATGTCCGCCATCCAAGACATGTTTAATTACGTTCATGGCGCCATCGGTGGGTGTGGAGGGGGGGGGGTCGTGATTGGGTCGTGGCTGGGCTGCAGCCCAGTCTTTCATACGGCTTACACATTCTTGGCCCTGAAGCTATTGACACCCAACTGCCAACGGGAAACGGGCGTCGGAAAATTGAACTAAAAAGATAGTACGGTTACTTAGAGCCTATCCATTGCATTAACTAAATACTCCGCGCGTTCCACCTTCGAGGACAGCCACTACCCTGTTTGTAGTATGTTTCCCACAGTTTTTTCAGAAATCTCATGAGGAATCGTCCCCCCGAAATGAATGTATTCTATATAACCTGCGCAGCTCATGCTTCCCAAGCAGTAGTAGGTGAATACGACAGTCATTTCCATTCCCGGTATTCGCCATCTCTTGCGTGGGGTTCCAGAATTCTCCTTCCGAGACTGCATATCTTTAGTAGTCTCCGGAACTGTTGACTAATATATAGCAGGTTGTGTGTGCCGCTAGAAATTGCTAAAAAGAAACATCAAGCAGGATAGACGATAACGCTGCGGACTACCAGCGTGGGAAAAACAATAAGAAGGCTATCTTGACAATCCAACTTTAGAGAGGTGAGATGACGGGATTTAAGACAATGCTTCATGAAGGCTTTTTCCCAGTGGTGGTGTTGGAAATCTGGGAAAACCGCCGATGGTGCTCGGCATGCTCAACAACTAACCCAACATGCTCAGAATCTGCCTGGCGTGTGTAGAACATGCCAGATACGTTCCGAGCATGCCCAGCACGTTCCCCTTCCCATTGCATCCTTATCCTCCCATCCGTGGCTTTATCGGGTGAACCGGACAGGAAAGACACCGCCCGGATTTCAACAATTATATATCATACCGAAACTCAAGACACCAGCCGGTCCATTCATCATTGTAGCTGAAGAGGAATCCACTCGCGCAATACCCACCCCCCTACTCACAGGCTGAATCGCAACAGAGACTAAGGGAGAAAGAGAGAAAGGACTAGTCGATCAAATCGGTCACCTCAAGGCGGTGTAAGGCAAGGCAAGAAGATAGTTACCCATCCATACCAAACATTCACACCGTTCTATTCTCCACCAAAGCGCAAATACCGGCACTACGTCCTGCCGCCCTAGCGTGACAAGCCCAACATCCGCTCCGCGCTGCTGCAGCACCGAGTGATTGGCCATGACCTTGATGTGAAGCAACATTGCTATCCCATCAAACTTATCGGAAGGACAAGGCAGGAAAAAAAGAATGGAAGAGGGGGTTGAACATATGAAGGGGTGTGTGGGAAGCACGGGCGGATTCGGGCTAATGTCCCTTTTTCTCGGTGCTGAAAGGTGCGGGAAGCTAAAACATGTATGAGCGCCATGGTAGGACAGAGCACCAGGAATTTTATGGAAAATTCGAGGGCGCTAACGGGAAGACCTTAGGAGCAGGGGTGTCTGCGTTGCAGAAAGAGTTCTCCAAGTGACTTTTCATTGTTTAATTTCCTGAATTTGGGGGAAAAAATGAGGATCTGCGGTGGACGAGATGATGTTTCATGGATATAATTACTCCTATTTTTCCGCATATTCCTCGATGTTGGCACGAAAAGTAAGGAAGTTCTAAGGAAGTTCTAAGAAACGGTGATCATCTATCTAATTTTCTCGTTCATCTTTATCAGGTCATTTCATAGTCTACATTCGACCGCTGCGCATCATATAACAATAACACTCTTGTTCTGCTATGATTTGTTTTGTCCAGTGAGCCAGCTTGCATCTCAGCGAGGGATGAAACGAGATTCGATAGCAGCTTCTGGTAGCGGCTGTGCTATCCGGCGGTGTCGGCTTCGGAGGCACATGAAATCGATTGTGTAGTTGGGACATGTATCACCGGAATATAATCCTATGCACTATACTAGGTAAGATTCTTGAGAAAGTAAGACGTGAGCTTAGATCCCCTTTGTCCATTATTGTCTCACTTCCCCACCTCTTCCGGTATGGTAATCTCGTTGGTGTGAGAAATGTCTATGCCACCATGGGTGCTCGAATATAGTGTTTAATAGAGTAACTTCACTAGCAAGTAATAGTGCTCCACTACCGGCGAAGTAGGACTCCCACGAGTGGACCGACACGGAAACACTTATCCCACCCCAAAGAGTTTGTTCCCAATGGCGAACACAGTATACCATAACCGACAGCTAATTCGCAATACTCCGTTCAGCTGTCCTTTAAGAAGCGCGGCAAATGGGGGTGATTTCGTACGACTTTCCTCCACGTCCCCCCTCCACTTCTTCATTGATTCTCAAAAAAAAAAAAAACAATTAGCCACTGCCATTTCCTCCCCATGGCTCCCTTTTCCCATTGTTTCCGGACTCCTGCTAAGGGCGCCCTCAACCTCCCCCCAAGCACCCAACCACCATTCGTGGCCTCTTTGTCCTCATCTTCTTCCTTGTTCATGCCCCCCTCCTCACTGCCTCCCCATTTCATCTCTCTCGTTCTCCTCATTTCCTTCTCCCTTCCCATTCCCATTTTCCTCCCCTCCGACCCCAGCTTCATGGATCTCCTCTCGATCAGATTCTCCTTCATAGCCACCTTGTTTCTCTTCCTCTCCCGGAATCTCTTCTATACTCTTTTCCGAAAAAAACAGTTTCCATACGCTAACCCCCTCCCCCCAACACCCTCACTCCCCCTACCAGCACAACCACACCCACTCAAAAATGCCGCCAACAACCCAACTACACACCACCCCAGAGGCGCCTCGGTAACCCCCGTAATCACGCTCCCAGTCCCCTCCCAGCAGTCGTGGACCCCCCCCCCGACATCGTAGAAACGTAATGTGCTGTCCTCACCCTCGACGACCTTCTCTTCACCCTACTTATACCCACATCGTTAGCTTCCCCACTCTCACCCATACCATACCCTTCCCTTGCACCCCAAATGCTCCCAAACGTGAAGCCCCCGAGTACGAAAGGCAAATTCAAAGCCGTTTGCTAAACCATGTGGTAGAGTGGTGAAGGCGGCATAGACACGATAGGGACCGACCTCCGGCAGGGGGTACCAGACTTTATGGGCCATGTCAGTGGAGTCTACTGGGGGGGTTCGGAGGAAGGCTCCCGGTGGACAAGTTGAGTGATGTTCGTCGGGGAGCGGAATAGCAGGTGATTACCGAAACACCGTTCATCAGCATGAGATTGTCGGGCTGTGGGATTATGATGGCCAGCCAAGGTGAGATCATTAAGCTGGGGATCGAGTGTTAGGATGAGGTAGGGGTGTGGTGTCTGCCCCGTCCACGGTCACGGTTGTGGAAGGGGGTGATTGTAGTGCAGCGAGGGAAGAGCAAGAGGATAAAAGATGAAAGGGGAGTAACAGGGAGCGGGTTCGGCGGAGCTTAGAGGGTGTATTACGTATACCCGGTGTGGGATGCGACCGTGGAAGATCGAGATCAGAGAAGCCTTTGCAGAAAGTCTAGGATTCGCTAGAAATTGGAGATGGGAGTGATGCTGGATTCATGATGACAGATGAATCCTGAACAGAGCATACATTGCAAAGCAACCTGCCCTATACCTGGTCCTCGTCCACCTGTCGATGCATCAAGGTTTCTGAGCGGAACCCAAGATTCGCTATAAAATAGATCGAGGCAGAGAAATGAGGCGGTAGGTGGCACCACGAAGTAGATCAAAATAAGAAGCAGGAGGGTGATGAAGAAATAACTTAGGGGTTGTCTGGCGGGACATGGTTGGGGTTTTAAACCATGGGTTGCAAGGCTCATATAAGGAAACTGGCCAATGAGAAACCCCGGTCCATTATGCAGTCGGGTTTGAAATGTGGAACACCAGCCTATTTGGGAAACCGGGAGTGAATCTACGCTTAATATCTCGTTTACATCCCGCCCAAGCTGGGAAATAGATTCTGCGGTATTCTGACCACTTCGCCTGGCTTGCTAAGAACATGGTTTTCCCAATTACGGCTGCCAAAATAGGCTGGTGTTTCACATTTCAAAGCCGACTAAAATATCGAGCACGGCTCAAAGGATATGCCGAACCACGTCGCGCCAAACAGCCCATTAGGCGACACAACCTTCTTTTAAGCCACATACCGGTAGTTTGTTGGTTTATCATGAGCGGGACCATATCCTTGAATGAGCCAAAAGTAAGATGCCGCCAGATCATCTGATAAGGTCGCTGCCCCATGCCCGGGACCCAGTATTACCCCTTCTCTCTTGGTCCCAGACTGCTAACCCCCACTCCCGCCAAAAGCTCCGTAGACCTATACTGTACACCGGAACGAACAAGAACAGTATAGTGACCGAGACGCTACAGCCAGGATATATGCTCAAGTCGAACTTTGCTATTCTGTATAGAACTATCCCCGAAGAAACCAGAGGCACGCTAGGATCACCTGGCAAGGCCCGCCGCCCTATGCCTACAACCCAACATTGCGCTTTCTTCTTTGCCAGTCGAGTGTGAACTCCCACCGCGTAAGCAGGACGCAGAAACTCTGGAGTAAGAAGCAAAGAGAGCGGTGGCGTCCTCAAGAAACTCCCAACGGAGCAGGGAGCCCACGGCGGGCGAACCCCTCCTCCCGGAGTTCCGCCGTGGACTTTCCTTCCCGACCGTACTGCATCACAGCACCCATCAAAAAATGATCATCTAGTGACTCATTTAATCGGATCGCTTTCTTCCCTCTGCCTAACCGCCACTGCCCGGAACGAACCTATCGCGCCTAGCAGGCCCGGCTGAATCGAATAAATAAAGTTTGTAGGCAAAAGCCTCGGTGATAGCTTTAGTCAGAACACTTATTTAGGCGGTAGATGAGCCATGGCGAGGTAGTTTTGTTCGGAATTCAGAAAACTAATGCCTTCGAAAGCAAGGAAAGCGAAGAGGAGTCACCGCGAGATTGCGGATATGAAAGGCACAGTAATGGAATTTTTTTCTAAGTCTTCCAGAAAATTTCAGCTATCCCAAATCGATTGTATGGGATTTACTTAACCACGTCTTACAAAGAGGCACTACAATTGATCCTGATAAGGTCAAAGAGCTTCTCGTTGACACCCTTCATATTCCTCAGGTGTTTGATACTATACCTTCAAAGTCAATACCCGATGTTCGATTGTGTGGGGGGTAATCGATCTGAAAAGGTGGCATACTTGATACTAGTGGGTAGGGTGTGGAAGAGCAGATATTTATTTTTCTAATTCTACACGGGCTTTCAAAATTTCAATCAATATCTTTAATTCTCGAAAACTCAGAGAACAACTCTTAGTTTGGTTGGGGTCATATTGAGACTCTGTGCTGCGATAAGCTACCGGTATATCGGGTGATCACTGAGAGTTTGCTTGGTCACTTTAAATGGTGCAAAAGTGACTGGTTGAAGCAAGCTACAAGTCGGTCACTAAGGCGTTTATGACGGGAAAGGAATTTTGGTGGAGAAATGGTTGTCGCTATTAATGGGGACCCAAGCTAAAGTTCCTATATAGTAAGTGTGAATCCCTTGTTAATTTTAGCGAACATGCAAGGCGGAAGGAAGCTGTGATCGATCTTGGAGATTTGTGACGCCTACGGTAGCAAGAGTGAAGTCGCGGTTACATAGGGTTGAAGTGGTTTGGTAGGATCAGGTGTTCATCCACAAGACGCCGATATCACGATTAGCCCACTTTTCACCATCTCGTTCAGTTTCTATCAACCAAGCCCATCAATCCAATAGTTCATATTCTATAGCATTACAACGAGTGGGGAAATATCACACTATAATATCGACGATGCTACCAACTCCTCCAACAATAATCTCTACTCGCATAACACCCATTCTTTCAACTACGCCCACTCTATCCACAACGTACACATTGGTGTCCCGGACGAGAGGCCTGAGATCCTAGCTTGGTTATCTCCAATCGAGCCCCGCATCCAACATCAAAACATACGACCTCACCGGGCCGACAATGTGGGAGAATGGCTGCTGCAAACAGACGAGTTTCAGCGGTGGTGCGGTGATGCCCAAGAGGATGGATCTGAGCATCCCGCTTTACTTTGCTGCGGTGGTCCGGCGGTCGGCAAGACATATTTCATGTGAGAAGGGCGATCCTTGGGAAAGACCAAAAGATTGTGTTGTTGATGAATGGCAATCCTAGTTCACTGGTGGTAGACAAGTTGTGCAATAGGATCAAAGAGCGAAATATTGCTGTTGCGTCTTTCTAAGTTGATTTTGCGGCGCGGGAGGAGCAGTCTCCGGCAAACATTCTGGGTTCGCTACTCAAACAGATTTTTGGTGGACTGGAAAAGATTCCGGAGAGAATATGTGGTACCTTCCAAGATTACAAAAAGGCCATACGTGGACGGGGATTACAAGTGGCCGAAATTGTGAAGATGCTGTAGACAGTCACATCTGTACAGCCGACATTTATATGCGCCAATACTGCTCGGCATGCTCAAAGGACGTCCAACATGCTTGGGACCTGTGCGACATGTTGAGAACATGCTCGGTGTCCAAAGGCCTGGCGAATCAGTTTCCCGCCCGTCCATTTGCCCGTCCGTTCCTTGCCGCCTGTTTCTTTTCCGCCGTTCATTGTTTGTCCGCCGTTCCCACGAACAGTTTACTGGTTGTAAGCGGTCTGTTTCCTGACACCCGCCAGACGCAGTAGGGCTACAGGGGACCCAAAGTGACTGCATGGAGTAGTGGGAGATTTCGTGGAACTTGTGTTTGTTCTTTGTATTTTACTTTTGTTAACTAGAACGGGTGTAGAGGGTAGGGGGTATCTGTGGAAGGAAAATATGATACTGGCGAAAGGAGGACGGGAGCATCGATAGGAAGGGAATGGTAACTGTCCGGAGGTGATGGACAGTGAGAGTCTTTGTCGTGTTGTGCTTCTTTTGTCAATTTGAGCTAGCGGAGAAATGATTTCGAGACTTACATGGCAGAGTCTGGGCAAGCATGGTGAGTGGAGGAAGCAGAGAGGATGTATTTATTATCGTTCATTCATACTTTTGCTTTTGTCGTTTATCCAGTTAGGAGAGCAAGAAATCAAGCAGGCTGTGTGAGCGAGAGAGTTGCCGTTACGAGAATAGAAGTCTTCTCTACTTCTTACCTAGAGGCATATCTTAGCGAGCAGAGTTTTCATCCGTCTTACTAATCCTGTTTCGTTTCCTTAGCACTATCAACTCACCCGGCTCAAGAAGCCGTCGTTCACAATACTGTTCCAGATTTGCGATCGGATCGCCGTAGCCGTTTTGATCTCCTAGCTGCTCCCCTATTCGCTTGATTGTACACCTGTACAAGCCGTCAACAGTGTTGCGTATACATGGTGTTGCGTGTACATAGGAAGAAGGGGCTTAATCACAGGTTATGGAGGATCAGATTCCCTTCTAAGAAGGGGGGACTTCTTTCTTTTCTTCTTGAGACCTCAAGAGGAAAAAAATCATCTTTGTATCTTTCGAACCTAACAATCAACTGACCTTGAATTGCTGAAACTTTCATCACTCACCTTTCCCATCCCTTCTATCCTTTGAGCAGAAGTAACCTGAAGCAAATTTTTCTGACAAACAGGTCAGCGTCTGATCATAGTACAGCATTCGGTAGTACTCCGCCGTGCTCGTGTTTTTGGCTTGCGTTTCGTCCGTCAGACACCCCATCGCTATCTAAAATTACATTCCGCCAGCCGAGAAAAATGAGGCCATGACACACAGCCCTGCGCATCGCCTCGCACATCCCTGCTTGCGGGATCCCACAATCCAAACATCCATCAGCAGCGACTTTGTCCCCGAGTGATCGATCGTGATCACCGGGAAGTGATTCAACCAACCTATCCCAAGAACGGGCCGGAACATATGGAAAGAGAGTCGAAAATTAGGAGTGATGAGCGGAGAAAAACTGCGGATTTGTATGTTATGTTTTGCTTTGCGTTTGTGACTTGTCCGACAGAAGGGTGAGAAACGGGGAAGGTATACGGCAATGATTTTGTAGTGTTGTAGTGACGTCGCTGGATCCGGCACGCCACCCATACATCAGTGGGCTGTGTTTGCTGCTGGAGGGGAAGGAAGATGTGAACATAGATCTTTTTAGTGTATACATGTAATTATTGTTTCCGCCCTCCCCTCCACAACAGTACAGTTATGTCTTATCCCGACATACCCCACGAACCGACATAGCCCACGCCACGAGCTTATACCCCACCTTTTTCTTCCTCTCTCGTGATTTCACCCACCCCCTCTTCCATGCCCCTACAGCCACTCAGCAGAGGCGTTTGTGCTTCGATACTCGTTCAATTTTAGCGGCGCAATAGGGGCCCGGCCGGCAAGGAGGATACGATAGTGGGTTCGCGGGGTTGCATCGGGTTTCGTCAACAACCAACCAGCAGGCACTGCAGTGGATGGTAAATTTATGGAAAGGGTAAAGGAAAGAAATTGTGCCCACCAAATTGATCAAATAATAGAAATGAGAATCAAGCGGGGAAGTGCCCATCGGGAGTTGAATGATTAAACTGTGAGCTGTGGCATTGGTCTTTCCCCCGGTATGGTAAGAAACTTGGGACTTTTGCTTTTTATTCCCCTCTCTGGAGGTGAGGCAGCTGTGGTATTTTGCTGCCTTTCCGGAGGAGGGAACTTTGAACTACATCGCACATAGTTAGGTTATTCCAGTTTCTAGGGTCCTGGTTAGTTGTGCAATGTCGCTGAGGGTGAGGAAGAGTAGTGGGGCCGGGGAGTGATAGAATCCTAGATGCCTGGACTAGAGAACTCTTGACTGCTGTCTAATGCCGTCCAATAATTCGCGCACCGGGGGCGACGGTTCGGGGGTGATTGAAAAAGGCAATCTCGGGGCCGTTCTCACTGATGGCCGTTTCTCTTTTGGGTGCCATTGTGGTTCTCTGCTTCATGTTTCCAGATCGACTGGGCATTATTGAAAGGGGCGGTGATGGTTGAAAGTAGACAGATTGACTTGGACGTTGGCAGGATTGTTATGGGTGTAAAAGGGGGTCAAGATCAACTTCTTGAAGTGAGCGTTTTCAGCACGGAGCTTAGTAATGTGAGACATGTTGCGGGGACACCGTGGCTGTATCAACACTCACATTTACCATCTCTTCCGAATCCCCTCCTAAGAACCATTCGGCGACCTCTTCAATGGCCTTTTCCGGTGGGTGATCCTCTGTGTTCTCGCCTCGCTCTCATCGCGCACCTTCTCTCTCCCCACCAGCAAAACCACATCCCTCATCATGTCCGACAATCACGGCCGCGGTAACTGGGGACGATCGCCCTTCCAGCCTTCCCAGTGCCCCTAACTCCTGCGGCCACATCCGTGGGAATCCAATGTGCTCGGCCTCAGTGAGCTTCTCTTCCCTTCACTCATACCCGTACAGCTCGCGTCCCACTCTCGCCCATATCCATACCTCCCCCACGCATCCCCCAATACCGTATAATCTCTTGAAATCCATCATCTGCGACAGCCCTATGATCTCCGGATTCTGAGTCAAAAGTTCTTGAGAAGGATTAGTGTTTTCCTGACACGGTATAGCCTGAGTCATTTGGCAGTGTTGGATCTCATCAACTGGCTTTCGCAATTTGGTTAACCTACCAACCTAGGCCTACTTTGGACGATGTCGCGATTTACAGGGATATTCTGACATGCCGGAGATGGTGGATTTCAAGAGATTATACGGTACTCCAAAACACCAGGTCTCGTAAGGAAAAACAAATCGGAATCCAGCAGTTAGACTACGCAGCAAAGCAACCATGTTCCACCACACGGGATAGAAGTTGACCCCTGGGAGAAATTCAAGATTTTAGAGGTCGTGTTGATGAAGCCCAATGTGGGGGATGGAGGGGAGTCTTCGAATGGGGATGCTTGGTGCGTTTTGAGGGGGGGCATGTAGGAGGGGGGGTATCATTGGCTAGAGTAAAGTTGAGGGATTGTGGTGAAGTCCGGACTCGGCGAAGTGAGGCAGTTGAGCGGAATGTTGCGAGGGACGACGAGTCATGCTAGCCGTGAGGTGTCTACTTCGCTCATGGTTACGGAAGTGGAAAGTTAGTGACCGTCGTGGAGTGGGAGAGGTGTGCGAAGAGAGTGAAGGGAGATGAAAAGGGAGTTGCGGAGAAGGTTTGGCAAAGCTTGGTGTGTATCATACAACGTTCACCCTGCATAACATAGAGTGTATGACATAGGGACTAAAGCTAGAAATTTTCTCGGACAACCCCACCTTCTACTACTCCCGTATTCCTCTGCCCATTTACTTGGTGAAAGAACGGACCCCTACTGTGGGGCATTTTGGGGTATTATGGCGGAACTCCCTTTGGGGGATCTCTCAGGCTTGTATTTCTCCCCCGCTCTTACATGTACTGTACAGTGCTCTGCGGCGAAGAGCCAAATAACATTCTCGAATACCCAACCAGATCCGTTGCACTACTTCCTTTTTCCTGCCCCACCCCCTCCCGCCTAGTATACGCACAACAAAGCACGCTGCGAATGGTATGGGTGGAGGAAAGGAAAGGCGAAAAGAGTAAGAACATAATTAGGGAACATCTCTTACTCGGTGGAAAATACAAGAGCAAGATTGCTGCGAGATCTCCAAATTATCTCGAGGTGGGCGTCGGGCCGCAAGCGCAAGACAGGCCGAGAAATAGATCAAATCGTTTTCAACTCTGTTGAGATCCCCGAGATCCCTTGAGATCCTGGAGCCCGCGCTTGTTTCCCCGGACCACACGACTAGTATGCCCTCTTCTCTTCTTGAACGCCTCCTGTCTCCATTTCTTCTACCGCATCCACCGGTTTACCGGTATTAGGCTAATCGGGGACACGATTCGCTGCACTTGGCTAGGCCTTCGTTAACCCATAGGAAAACTTTGCTATTCTGCTCAGAAGGCTCACTCCTCAGTCTAAGCTGGTGACCATTAGTTCAATCTTCAAGCTCGGATGCGTCACTGATTGGCGGTTGTTTGCCACGGAAATCCTATCAAGATTGGAATCGTGCCAGAAATAAAACGCCGGGTCAAATGTCTTCGCTAGATACCCGTTTTGCATCAATAGCATCCATATTTACCCCCCACCCACTCCGGGAACGCTAATGGCCACGAGGATCTACCGAAATTTCAGAGCAAGTTATCAATCCCCTATATAGCATGAAAGACACTGTAGAGTTCTGAAAAATTATACAATTGGGAAGGGGATATGAGTTAGGTGGAAGGGGTGTGGTTGAAACTTGGGGTACGATACCTTTTTGTATGGGGCCCCATGCATAATGTGAAGTCGCTTTTACTCTAGCTCATGTAGATGATAAGTGGGGTGCAATCCTGTTCTTTTCTATCCGTGCTTCTTGGTGAATGAGCGCAAAGCGATTTCCACGTCCGTGATAAAATTCCAATTCCTTCTTCCATGAGGTAAGTTTGGGGTTGTTGTTTTGAAAATGTCCCATCTTGACCAAATCTGATGCAAAAACAAGCGTTACCACAAAGCTTTCCAGTTGGTACTCGTGAGTGCCAAGTAGTTAATGGAACTGATATTAACCGGGGGATTTGCCTGCTGCTAGTATTGATACGTTGAGCTAAGAGTTTCTTAGTAATGTGTCTCAAATTCGCAATTGAACGCCTTCACCTTTAACCCTTTATGGCCAGAACCAGGCCCATTCTGGACTGTACTCGATGTTTTGCTTTAGCCCCTACTTTATTTCAACGTACTCCGGTTAATGGGTCCCTACCCTTGTACCAGCGGCAGTCGAATCTCGCTGGTTAATGTTGTATCACCAAGCGCTTCCCTGGAGTCCGGAAGGGTTTCACGCACCGGGAAACATGGCGAAAAGACGGAGCATTGTACAGCACAAACATGTCATACAATCTCGTTATCGGTCCTCCTAACCCTCCCGGATCTTAGAAAAACCTCGGGAGAGCAATCATCAAACATCCATGACACGTTATTGCCCCCAATAAATCTCACGAGAACCTGTCCTGGAATGCTATTCTTGAGGTTGATGGCGGTCGCCGTAGGTTACTAGGAGGTCCCTGGATTGTTGATAACGAGAAAAGAGCCCTAACGGAGAAAGGATTGTCATTGTCGACAGATACCGCGCGCGGACCCGATGCTCCCCAACCAACTCGCACAAGCGGCAAGAAATACTCGAGTACCTGTAGCACCCGGCACGGCCCCTGGGCCCAGAGATTTCCGGTGCATAGAGCAAAGTACTAGCACAGCCCCCACCGTAGCCGTGAGGGAAGAGAAACCGGACGGGCGACGAGCAGGGGGATTTGGTGGGCAAAAAAGGAAATCGTCAAGGTTAGGGTTACAAAAAATTGCTTGCAATTGATCCTTGTTGGTCTGCTGTCCAGTTTCCTAACGTTGAGGACGATATCGGTTACACAAGGGTTAAGCGAAGGCGTCGATGTCATGCTGATTTACCTCCCACCGCCTTGCTCGATTACATCGACAGAACCTCGCAACTTGCCAATTCATACCTCTACTCCATTACGACAAGCGTGAAGATGTTGCACTCTCACATCCATGGTGTTGCCAACTCCCGCAACAATACCCACTACTCCGATAACACCCACTGTTTCAATCGCAACATTGTGCGGAACTTGGCCGTGGGCCGCTCTGGTGAGATGGACGGGGGGCCCGGGGTTCTACTTATAGCATGTTTATCCCCAATTGAGACCTGCATCCGGCATCAAAACATTTGAGCCGGCTGGGCCGACAGTGTGGGGGAGGTGCTACGGCAAACCGACGAACTCTGAAGGTGAGATGGGGCTCAAGAGGATGGAACTGGGCGTGCGGCTTTATTTCGTTGCGGCGATCCGGAAGTCCGCAAGACCTATTTCAAGTGAGAGGCAATCTCCGGTGAAATGCTAAAAAACAGTGCTGATGACTAGCGATACCAGTTCACTGATGGTAGACAGGTTACGCGATAGGGCCAATGGGAAAAACACAGCTATTGCATGTTTCCGCATCAACCTCGTGGCGTGGGAGGAGCCGCCTCCGGCAAAAAGGCTTTTTGCTCGGTTCAGCATTCAAATAGATTCTTAGTGGTTTGGCAAGAATCCCGGACGAGATAAGTCAGACTTTTCTAGATTCCAAAAGGGTAATTGGTGGAAGGGGCTACGAGTGCCCGAAGTTCTGGGGGTGCTGCAGACTATCACATTTTTACAGCCGACATTTATATGTGTTGACGCCACAGACGAGAACGGGGAAGAGCAGCGACTTGAGGTACCAGTGCTAGATTTATTGTGGCAACTGCTCGTGAAGTCTCCAAACGCGCAAATGTTCCTAAGCGGAAGACGACCGCTCCGGGGTGAGGTTGAGAGGCATCTTCGTAGGAGAGAGGTAATTTCATACCTAAAACCCAACACGGATGATGTTTCGGGATATGCCCGAATGAGATTGAAGAAGGATACACCTCCCGACGTGACGGACAGTGGTCTGGAAGCCGGAGCCATCGAACACACTGCTGAGGATATTCCTGAAAGGTAGGTGAGAAGCACGGTGGGAGAATGAATTTCGCATTGGCCAAAAAACTTGTCTGGATTTCTACTAATTCCCTAACCATGGATGTTACCCATGGGAAACTGCAGCATATGGATGGTAATGGAAGCTCGAGCAATGGCCGATAGACTGAATGTGAAGGATGTCTATGGTGCCGCCTTATAACGGGTAGAGGGGCAGAGTGGCGATAAAACAAGACTCGGGATGGCAACACTAATGTGGACCTTACATCCGCAGCACCTATTACAGCCATGAGCTTTTGCACGCCCTAGCCTCTGAGGTATGATAGGATTCACAGATCTCAATGCGAAAAGGATTCTTTCGGTGGAGACATTTTTCAGCCGTTGCTTAGGGCTCGTGGTCACCGATAGGGGAGGGGGCTTTGACTGTTCGCGTGATCCACTCTATCCTCCAGGAGGACTTTATAATATGATACCTCCCCCGACCTCTTTGGTTCGACCCACAGCACTGTGGCGGGAACCTGCCACATACCTTAACTCTCAGACTATTAAGGAGATCTCGCTCACACACATTGCTCCCCCTCAGTCAAATTCCTTCCCCAAACATTCTCCGTTACATGGATGGCCCACATCAACCGAGAGGCTACAGGGGATTTGGTATCACTTGCGCACAAGCATTTTACTCAGACTTAGAGCAATATATCTACTGTCACATTTGGCGGATCTGGGGTCGACGACTGCGCGATATCACCATGATATTCCATTAGCCGTCACCCACCCAGGTTCACTGGACTGTATTGCACATCAGTTTTCGGCATTGTTAAAATTGCAACCGGTCTCGTGGGCTAGCCAAATACCGATCCCACCAAATGCGATTTCCTGGGTATTACGCTCCTCATACGGGCTGCTATATATGGGTAGGGAGAAGTAGCAACGCTGCTGTTGGAGCGGCAGACTGCCATCCCCAACGAACCGGACACATCATTTCGCCGAATAGCGTTCTCGTAGGCTGGAGAGAAGAGACCCGGGGGGACGGTGAAGCTACTTCTGGGCTGGGCGTCTCCCACACCTGGTGGCATACACAGCTGGCAGGGTGAAACGCCCCGGGTTATGAACATTGTTCTGGGGAAGAGATATGTTAACCCCGGCAGGCGAGACAAATGCGGTCGCACGCCAGTCTCGTTGCTTACTAATGGAGGACGGTGGAGGGGGATGAAGCTGTTGGGGATGCAGAATGTTAGATCCGTTGCGAACGGGGGAGTTGCTGCGGTAGATAAGCCTTAGATTAGTGCTCAAAATTCATTATTTTGTAATTTTGTAACTTTGTTATTCTAGCGAGAACGGGCTAGGGTGGTATATGCATCACACCCTGATCAGTCTCTAGGGCACAACTACCCCCAAAAAATAACGGCATAAGAGAACGTAAATAAACAATTTCTATCATAGGTCTACATAAGTACCAAGAAGAGATAAAGGAAAGAAGGCAAAGAAATTGGCACAAATATTCTGCGCCATATTTCGCCTGACCAAAGCCTTATCATAACACCTCGACGTTGCAGAGAACCAAAAATTCCACCACCCCCTTACCATTGCACCAGGATCGGTTATAGGCGGAAAACGTCTACTCAAACAACTCGCCAGAAAATGTCAGCAACATTAAAGCAAGCAGAGATATTATATGTGCAATAACAAATGTGAAAAGTGGAGCGCCAAGTAAACTTCTACTTACACAAGATTGAAAGCCCTTTGGTTCTATACAACGGAAAAATTCGCGACTTATGGGAACCGCCCGGCTGCTACCGGCTCTGGTCTTCTCGGCCCCAGCAATTCCTCCACCTGCGGCACCCTACCGCCTTCCCTGGCAACTCCGCCGTGGCCGTACGGGAAGGTATTAGAACGGCTACAAACAGGGCGGGGGTTGGCATAGACATTGTAAATAAACACCGGGCCGGGTACAGAAACCCCCGCAACCGGGATGAAACGCAAGTCCTCTGCGGTAGTAATAATTGTCGGGACGGGGTTTGGAAGAGCGATGCGGAAAGCTTTCTATGGAAGATTGTGAGACCCGGGACCTATACATACGAGTACAGCATGACTATCGGGGGTGAGGAGGAGGGGTGGGTATACTTTGACGAACTGTGAGGGTAATAGACCAAATACCCAACGACGGAACCGTGAGCTCCCAAGGGACATAATCCCGACAAGAAGAGTAAGGGCAGCTACGACAAGTCCCAATATCGCCACCGGACTTTCGCCACCACGGTCGTCCACTCCTTTGTCTCCCGCGTAATCACGTTTTTCGAATTGCGATAGAGTTTTGATCGGAAAGAGTGAGAGGGCTGGCATGATGTCCGGATATTATGCGAGCCGAGTGATGTATCAGTACTACACCATGTTCGTTGAATATAGTAAGTGGTGCAAGGGAACGCCAATAGGTCGACTGTTTGAGGAAGTCTTCTGAGAAGGAGAAGAGCTGTGGGAAATTTTGGAGAATTGAGAGGGGAACTATAAACTTGTATATTGCGATATCGGGCTGAACAACGGGCTGAACAACGGGCGGAACGACGACAAAAAAGAGAAGGTTCCGAAAGGTCTAACTAGTAAAGTCCTAAGTTATGGGAGAATTAAGATGTCCTCGAGTACATAGTGCACGGTCACCACCCATGTTCTCTCATTTGAAAATTTAGGTCGCACATGATTAAACGGAACCCAAAGAGTTGCGGCTTTTTTACTTCGTTATAGAGAGGTCCTGGAAGAAATCCCCTTATGCGAGGACCAACGGCGTAACAAACAGGAGTGGAAATTTCGACAGGATCTATTCGTAATAGCGAGGTTTCTCATATAAAGAGTTTCGTTATAGCGGCGTACGACTGTATTCCCCCACCATGTAAGATGCCCTTGCATTGCAGAGCAATTGGGCCTGATGCATCCAGTACCAGGGTCGCGCTGGACTACTCGAGTATGGGGCTGAGCTTGGACTTTTGCCCACCCCGAAGTAGAGCCTCAATAGCAGCTTTACCGTATTAGGACAGCGTCCTGTATTACCCTACGCGGAGGGGTTACGGATTGGGATAAATTGTAGAGCATGCTATTGGGACAGGACCTAATGGAGTATCGTGAAAACTCGCAAAACTCGGGATACAAGCTGACCCTTGATGCTTTGTCTTCGATGCAGATCACCTGCACAGCATCCACCGTTGGAGAGCAGTTTACGCTGGTTTGAGCCACAAAGTTGTAGTGAGTCACAATGCTATTATGGTGAGACACAAAGTTGTGTTGAGCCGTAAAGTTGTGTTGAGCTGTTGGGCACTCTGGAAGAGTGCCCCAGATTGCGAGCGAGCCAGCAGCCACGGGTTGTGGCGACTAGCCACAACCGTAGCACGAGTATCATTCGTGTGGTTAAGAACCTGCATGGGCGGCCTTCAATCCATTACACGCCCCCACTAAACCAATGAATCAATTCAGGCGACCACTCAAATTTAGGGGATGTTGGGAGGAACGACGTGGAGGGGTTTCTCTAGTAATTAAAGGTCATGATAGTGCAGTATAATTCTTTGAAACGATGGATCTTCATCTAGAAGGGGAAGATCCGCAAGCAAAGCCACCTCCCGATCATCAAGTTATTGCTCCACCCGAATTTGGCACCGGATTTCTTTCTTGAGATCTTCTTATTGCTCCCGAGACTAAATTTCCTTTCTTCTTCTTCCAAATACCGGTCCGCACGAAAATTAGAATGAATCATATAAATGGATTTCCGACAAAGGTCAAAAATAGTGTAAAGAACTTCAAAACATAAGTAAACATCTGACATGTTACCAAGATATGAGTTCAACTAGGTAATTACCAAACTGCATTCCTTGTGCCCCTGTATTCCTTTTACTTTAATTCTACCGGGAGGGCTTGTGTAAAAGCGTTCATATCGGATTATATAGTTTATGGTTGAATCTTAGCTCTCAAATATGCTCACCCATGTAACATTTTTATTTGAGCCTTGTGCACAATCGCTGCCCATGGATCATGCGGCCACTGATATTCAGTGTCTGGCAATGTAGGGCACTGAGGGTGATGGCAAAAGCAGCTGGTTGCCAAGGTTCCCGGAGACTATCCGCTGGAAAGTGTCACACTTTTGCCATCTCTAGAGAGCAGGGGTGTTTGAGTATCAACGTCGCTTAAATACGAGACGTGTGGTGGATATTTCTTTTGCAATAGAACGCTACGATTATAATATTTTATAATAATATTATTGTCAAAACCGCATCCCCTTGGGTGAGCAACATTTCGGGCATGCATAAACTCACCAGTCTACACAATGCACAGCACGAAAGTGCCCAAGTTTCTCAAAGCAAGGCTCCCAAAAGAAACACCACCAGGCGGATTTTGTTGTGTGTGTGGGATCCCGTGCGACAAGGGGAATCCTACTTTATTTTGCTCTTTTGCGATTAGTGCTTTCGCGCTTGGAAGATGGCACCTAGAGCACGCGGGGGTGCTATCTCTCAAGAGGGGGAGTGGAGTATGAGCTATCGGGGCCTCTGTTAGGCCATTTGAGCAGTCCGAGGTGAGGCTTCGAGCTTGAGCTTTGGTACGATTGGGGATAGATGTAACATACTATAATAGCTAAATCAGAGTAGCTGGCTTCGTCAACAACCCCCTGTGATCGGCGGCACCCCAAAATCCATGGAACAAGGCCGACATCCCGGTACTGTACCACGAGTGCCAAACACCCATTGCACTTTAGCGATCTCACACAAGTACCGGGGGCAAGAAATGGTACAAGTATTTCTCTTGTCTCTTGGAAACATGTGGGGCTTAGCGGGAGAAAAGTATCGGTTACAAGAGGTTGATGGGATCAGATATACAGGTGTTCATCCACCTTTCCATCAGAGTGGTCAACTTCCGTCAACCGAACCCAGCAACTCTACAACTCGTCCCGCAACATTATGGCCAGCGAGAAAACGTCACCTTCTCGCATCAATAACACAGCCAGCAACATCCACTACCCACATAACACATATCTTTTCGACTGGGCGAGCTCCTTCCACAAGGGCATTGTGTGGAACCCTAACGCGACCAAAGTTCGGCGCCACGAATGAGAGGTCTGGTATTGTCCCCGGTTGAGTCCAGCGCTCGGCGCCGGGGCGTTCGAATCCGCCGGGCTGACTCACAACGCGGAGAAATGGCTGCTGTGAACTGCAGAATTTAGGAAGTGCTGCGATGGCCCCAAGAGAACAGACTTGACCATGCAGCTCTGTTTTCCCGTGGCGAGCTGGTAGTTGGCAATCTTGATATGGATAACGGTGGATGACCGATCGTGCAGCGGTAGATAGAAGACTAAGTTAATATGTCGGGAACTATGGCGGTACCGGTATGTGGACAAGAGTGAAAGGTAAGGTAAAACAACTTCGTTATTCCATTCTTCTCTTAACTGACGATAAAGACAGCCGTATGAGAAAAACATGATCAATGCATCCTAGAGGTCGCCACACCTATCTCTCTCTATCTCTCCACGCATACTACCCATTCCTCCGCACACTCCCTTGATAACAAAGGAGAGACACATCCAGAGAATCTACTCTGTAGATCTCTGAACCTCCACACTGGTCTATCGAACCTCTCAACTCTCTGCCAGGCTCCCGAAACTTCCACCATCTACCCCGATCAACCAACACTCATCTAGAACCTTCAACGGGCGGACGTATTTCAGGTGCGCACGACAATGCTGGAAGAAAAACTACGAGATGGTGGCGCTAATGAGCAGCGATTCTAGTTCACTAGTGGTAGATAGGTTATGCGATACAGGTGGAAATTAAAATATTGCTGTTGCGTGTCTCTATGTTCTCTCCAACAAATCTACTCGGTTCGCTACGAAAGCAGATTGTTGGTGGATTGGAAAGGTTCCCGGACGGAATAGGTTAGACATTTCAAGGTTACAAAAAGCTCATTGGTGGAAGGGGACTGTGGGTACCCGAATTTGTGAGGGTTTTGTAAACTGTCACATCTTTAAAGTTGACATTTATACGTGTCGATCCCGAAGAAATCGCGGAGCGCCCTCGATTTAAGATTGTAGATCCCTTGAGCCAGATCTTGGAGAAGTCCCCAAATACTCGAATATTCCTAACCGGAAGACGACACATCTGTGGCGAGATTGAGACATCTTTCTGGAACAGTGATAACCTTATCCATAAACCCAATAATGATATCGTGGGATATATCCGGATGAGATTAAGTACTATAGCTGTCATTCGCACATGGATACGAGAAAATAAACGGGCTCAAACATATAAAAAATAGAATGAAGCTCTCGTACAGGACATGGAAGGGAGAGCCTATACTGTGAAACTGAAGCAATAATAATTATCGATAAAACGCGAAAAAAAGTTACATGGGCAAAGACTAAGTAGGAACATATGCTTTACCCCTTTATTCGAATCACCCAGAACGGAAACTCAAATTATTCGCTCGAGGACGTCATTAAATATCCGGAAGATTTCTAATAATTTTACACCGTTCTAGACTCCAGAGACATGAGAAATTGCACGCTCTGGGGAGTGCAAAGCTCAAGAATAAGAACTATCCCGGGAAGGAATGGACAGGCAGGAAGTGGTGGTGCTGGTAAGACCCCTGGAACGGCCTGGAAAAAGGGTAGGGAGTGGTTGAAAATTGTAGTGTGGAGCACCCTAATGGACAGAATGCAGGAATAGCGGAGTGTTGGATATCGATGGAAACCCCTGGATGCTGATCGCCATGCTCACAGAACACCCGACATGCTCAGAACCTATCTGGCATGTTTTTGTAACATGCGCGATATGCTCCAAACATGCTCGGCATGCCTTTCTTCTCTTTCCTTCCTCCCTTCCACCCCTCCGTTGCTCAACCTGCCCATTCTGATATTCGCCGTTCGCTGCTGTTGTCTTTGTTCGTCCGCTTGCTGTTTTCTTGCCGTTCACCTTTATCTTTCTTCGACCGCTTGCCGTTCTTTTCAGTCGCTCGCTGTTCACCGTTTTACGGTCTGTTCGCCAACGTCTTTGCTCGTATTCCCGCCTGCTTGTTCACCGTTTCGCCGTTCGGTCGCCGTTATCTTGATTTGGTCGCTTGCCGTTCGGTGTTTTCTCGTCCGCTGTTTATCGCTCTCGCTCAGCATGTGGGTACTAGAGCCACACGGGTATGGGGGGGTATACGGGTACGGGTACGATGGGGTATACGGGTATGGGAGCGGGTCGTGTGTGGGTAAGACTTTTCGTACTTGTACTTGGTAGTCTTTCTTTTGTCAGCATATGAATGTGCAGAGGAATGGAAGACTTGCATGGAAGGGTGGTGGAGATGATGAATATGTATGGAGGGTGGTGGAGCGAGTAGGCGATCTGTTTTCACTTGTTTATTTATACTGCTGTGTTTTTCCTGTTATTTTAGTTAGCAAGAGTGCAAGGAATAGAGTGAGTTCAGCAGAACAAGAGTGTGTTTAAGAGGGGGGGTGCGTGAGCGGGGAAATTCTCCCAACCCCTCGTTTGATAGTTGCCTAGTCCTTGGCTTTTCGTTTCAGCCGAGTGATAGGTTGTGAGTACGGCGATCGTGGTCATTTTTGCTCCGGAGTCCTATCTGTCTTTTACGGAGAGCAGTGGTGAATGACCTGAAGAGGACACAGAAGCTTGCAACTCGCTGACCTCAAAGTAGACTGCTGTTTAGGGTTTCGGGGCTCGTAGTATACTCACCACCACTTCATGCCTTCAGCAGCCTTATAAGAGAGCATTTAGGACCTCTTTTGCCTGTTTGGTCATGTTTGACGTCTTCGCAGCCCAAAAGTTGCTTAACCACTGACTCGTTCCCTCTCACTTTAGGTCAGGAGGGTCGTTTCCGCCCCCTGATGTTTGGCCTGTGAGAGTTGGCATCTCCAAAGTCCAAAGGTTGCTTAACAACTACCTCGCACCCTTTAATTGAAGCAGGCTAGGGGGGGTATCCTATCCTGCTTATCTGCCCTTTGGCGGTTGATATCTTCCCGGTTTAGAGTTTGCTTAACCATCGACTTGTGCCCTATATGTTCCGCCTTCGAGAGGGGTGTATAGCTATAGATGTCTAGCTTGTCAGGGTTGACATCCCCCCAGCTCAAAATTTGCCTGACAACTGATTCGTGCCATTGACCGGCAGCCCAGGAGAGGGATGTAATACCAATGGTTGTCCGGCAGGTCAGGGTTGACGTCTTCCCGGTCCGGGGGTTGTTTAGCCACCGACTCGTGTCCGTTACTTGTAGCCCACAAAGGTGGTGTCCTGCCCTTGTCGTCAGGCATCTCGGGGTCTATAGCTTCCTGTCCCGACAATAGCTTCACCACCTTCTGATGCCTTCCCCTCACGGCCCATTTGAGTGCCGTTGTATCGGCAGAGTCTCTTTGGTTGGTATCACAACCATTTATTTCTAACACAACGGTTATAGCCTAAACAATCCCGAAGAAAGATGCACAGTGCAGCCCACGGAGTAGTGGAAGAGCGTTGGCTTCAGTGATCTTATCGGGGGCCAATACCTGCTCCAAGAGTAATCTAGCGGCTACGTGGTTCTCATGCCGGTCAAGCAGGCTTCGGCCATTGCTGAGTGGGGACGGGTGGAAAGATTGGGATCAGTGGAAAGGTACTCGTGCGGTGTGTGGTGGATCAACCTCACAGTCCATGCTTTCTCCTCCACAGTGACTAACCCCTGACAGCAGGCAAGCAGTGTCTCTATAATAGGGAGTTTGTCACCATCGAATTCTGTAGAGCCAATCTCCACGGCGATCACATGACCCAGTTCATCTACCGGTAATGGCCGTTCCGAATGACATATCCGCATTAAGGTAGTCATGGCAAGTTCCGCTTTCTCCCCGTCCTGAGCCATTATGCGTTCTAGTGTTGCCTTGTATACATCTCCTAAGTCTGGCCCATCCCCTATTGGAACTAGCCTCTTTCGCCTTCTATTGATGGTCGTCTCTCTCAATATCACCTCGATCTTAAGTGAAACCAGGAGGAATCTGGATTTCCATCTATCAGTATATGACATACAGAGATTTTCCAGACCCTCCGCGACTGCACACGCTCACGAGACCTCTTCGGGAATGCTCTTGATAATACCATTCTCCGACCTACCATTCATCATCTCGGGAGTTGTGTCTTCGCTCAGTCTCGAATGCGGATATGTGACTATATCATCGCCAGTGATCCCAAGCGGTCAGTCCGTCCTGCTTTGAGAACGACCAGATTGACCCAGGCTTTTCCAAACCAAAGCCGGGCCTGCCCTGGGTCACCTGCAGGCCGATGTTTCAAGTGATCACTTGTGTTTCATTACCAAGAGGTATTTCATTGTTCGACGGGGTTGGTTCTATATGGAATCACGGGGTTGATACGTATTCCAGGGGCGGTTGGAGGGTTGTGTGGAGAATGGTATAGAGTGTCTTGGGGTCGGACAGTATATTTGGGTATCGTGGTGGTTAATCGGTGGATGACATGAATTTGTCTTAAGCGAGACCTATAGCACTAGAGGCATCTCGCTCCTATTATCCTATTCCGAGTGATTAAAAATGGAAAGCCTGCAGGCCGTCCATAGATATCTTCGGATTACCCGGGCATCTGGCGGTTTCGACCTGGGCATCTGACAGCTTTGCCTGGGCACCTGCCGGCTTTGACTGGCGGTTGCCCGGGCGCTGCCGCGCTTTGGCGGCCGCTCAGAATTTCGACCGGGCTGACCCAGGCTATTCAAAACCAAGGCCGGACTGGCCGCTTGGGATCACTGATCATCGCCCTCGGGCTTCATCCATACACATGTTGCTCTCTCACTCAGCTCCCTCTCAACCACCCCCCGCATGTGTGACCTTCCAGCCATGAATATTCAAGTGTTTGGCGAACTCTTGAGAATTTGTCCCAATGCATCAAGAACTTCGAGTTGTTGTTGTTTTAGAAGACATACGTCCAGAACTTCAACACATATAAATGTGCGTTGTGAGAATGCGACACCCGGGAACATGTTCACAATATCAAAGAGCTCTAGTCTTCGGTCACCAATTAACTTCCTCTGGCTCCGAAACCTTCTCTGTATTTCCACCGGAATTGCTTCTAATCCATTGAGAGGTTGTTTGAGTAGGACACAGGATAATTTTAGGAGATTGCTCCTCCCGGGAAGTGAAGTAGTAGTGGAAACAAGCCACGGCCATATCTAGTTTTGTAGCCTACTATGGAACTGCCATTATAATTTGTCAGCAGCCATGATCTCTGTTCCTCGCTGGTGGCCTCATACCTAATATAGCTCTTCCGGCCCCTGGGTTACCGTGGGGGGGCGGGGCAGCATGATCCGATTCGTCTTTTTGACTTTCATTATACCGGCTTCTAAACCTTTCAGTTCCCAGTAGCCAGTCTCCCACACCGCCTCCCCGCTGATTGCGAATAGCCTCGTGTTGTGCCCAGGGCTCCAAGAGAGACAGCCCTGCCGGAACCTTAGACTCTCCATCGGCAGCAGTAAAGGTAAAATTATTTGACGCATCGAAAGAGTTGATGCTGCCGGTAAAGGCTCGAGACATCATTCGCTTTTTCGTTCCTTGAAATACTATAGCGGGCAGGCTGTTGAAAGGTCCTGTATCGATGAACTCAGGACGCAGGGACCGGCAGTTGCCGCCTCAAACCGACATCTCGGCTTCGGCTCTACTCCGGCCGAGGTTTGCAGAAAACCTTCATTTTGTTCCCAAGTGGCGTGTCTAGTTGGCGCTGTAACACAGTAATCAAGTTGTCGTGGTATACAGGTATTGAAGTAATCATAATGAGGTCAAAATGACAGCTGCTAAAATAATGGTCAGACCTGTATTTCCCCACCGCCCAGTTAACCACACCTAACCCACTTATTAGTACTCGTGAAAAATCAATGTATCATAGAAAGTGCTGTACTGTACGAGTAGAACCTAACATCAACCACATCTGAACAAATCCGCCCAAAGCCCTCCTCCACTAAACCCACAAGCTAAACCCCCTCATTTATGCCGGATCTCTCTTCTAGCCAGGAGTATATAGTAGGCCCCGATTCGGTTAAAAGCAACCCTGCCTTACCAGCATATTCAGTGGGGACGCCCAACCTTACTGTTCACTAATATACAGTACCCCATTACTACATAACGCTAGAATTCTTGAGACTTTATTGTGGGCGGCCAGACACGACATCGACTTGTTATTATTGCACATTTTTGTTGCAGCTGATATTTCACATGATAACGTATTAGACAGGGAAGCGGGTCAGACCAGCCATCCCAAGCGGCCAGTGTGGCCTTGGTTTCGAAAAGCCTAACCCAGTCCGGTCGAAATTCTCAGCGGCCACCAGATGCCCGGGTGAAGCCGCCAGATGCTCAGATAATCTGCGGGTATCTACGAACAGCCTGTAGGCTTTCCGCTCTCAATCCCCCGGAATAGGATGATAGGAGCAACAAGTCTCTGATGCTATAGATGTCACTTATGTAAATCCATGACATCCACCGATGAACTACCGCTGTACCTAAATATACTGTCCTACCTCAAGACACTCTATACTAGCCTGCGCACAGCTCTCTAGCAACCCCCCGCGAATATGGATCAACCGCGTGACTCTATAAGAGTTAATCCTGTCCAATAATAAAACATTTCTTAGTGATAAAATATAAGTGATCCATTGAATCATCGACCGGAAGGCGACCCAGGCTAGCCGCGGCATTGGTTTGGAAAAGCCGCTTTCCAATAGTCCGGCCATACTCCAAGCCGGACGGACTGGCCGCTTGGGATCACTGGATCAGACGGGGAAGTGATAAAAATTCAAACGCGCCAAAAAAGATTGAAATTTAAAATCCTCAGTTAATGTCTGACACTAGGAAGACGAAATTCAATGGTGTAGGAGGTACCTCAAATAGAACATTATTCTATATTTGCCATGCTGTGGGCTAAATTCGGAAGTTTGGTTTTGAGGAAATTTCCGAAGTGAGGATTTGAGCAAAACTCATGTGCAAAGTGATTCACCTCTCAGCTCTGAACCAAGTAGCTATGAGATCACACCTCTACTGGCACTCGAGTACATAATAGCAGCCCAATAAACGGACCGGAAATTGTGAAAGGGTAATCCGAGTGCTCGTGATTCAATCAAGTCCATTTATTATCTGGTACTTGAGTACAGTACTCTACAGTAGTTGACTGCCTCTGACAGTTAAAAGGTCTGAGGGAGGGGTGGATTAAGCATGCCAAGTTTCTAAACACTTCGAAGGACGCTAAGCCACCATTGAAGTTCAAGACGATCCCAGGGAGTGCCACTCTGCTCAACGATGGCGACAGTTCCAGGGCGGATTTATCGCGTGTGGCAAGAGATACATTCAGCAAAGAAACAATTCCATTAATTTAAAGCTACCAAAACTCATGACTCTTATTCATATTCTTTGCCTTCGTACATTAGTGCTTTCATTACGATTCCCCACCACTTTTCGGCATTCTATTTTGCAGCTTTCTATGGGGTTTTCGCCCTTTGCTGGTGTAATAGAAAGAGCTGGAGCTTGTAGAAACCATTTTGCAAAGGCCCGCGGACCACTGGACCTCCCAGAGAACTTGAGGATTGCCAAACATAGAATAGAATGTCAAAAAGCAGACGGAGAAAAAATAATAATAGAAAAACATTACGATATGGTGCCAAAGGATTAGAATACGAATCATGAGCTCTTGAAGCTTTAAATTGGTAAAGTAGTTGTTTTGTTGAACACATTTCTCGTTCCACCCAATAAGGTACAGGTATTGAATTGGCAAGCGGATTAGAAAGAGAAGCGGATGAGAAAGAGAAGTGAATCAGTGAAAACATACCAAAAAGGTGGAGATTCAAAAATTTCAACCAACACTCGACACTGGGAAAGACGAAATACCACATTGTAGGAGGTATTCCATATTGAATGTTATGCAAGATGTGCTCTTTTTTGGGCTAAATTCGGAGGTTTAGTTTTGCGCAAAAATCTGCAGTGAGGATTTGAGCAAAATTCGCATACAAGTTAATTCACTACTACGTCTAATCAGCTTCCCGGTCTAATAATCTAAATCTGCGGTTGAATTGTTGTTACAATTGAATTGTGCGGCTCTGTGGCAGCGAGGTCAGCTTCGATGGTCGCTTAATTTAGCTGTCTTCAAACTAGCACGAACTCCCCCAGTTACACACAAAGTTCAATGTGACTTCTAGCATTGCAGCAGTGCTACCACACTGGTATTATTTCCAAAATAATGAGAGGTGCCAAGCCACTGGTGCATCAGAAGCCGGCAGTACCCGTACCGGTGCCATTGGCAGACCTCAATGACCGAATGCACCAAGGTTACGGGTTGGTACAGCACCGTACGGGGAGGTAGGTAAGCTTGGCGGATGTGAAGTTCTCGTGTTCTAAGTCCTAATGACACTAGGCGGAGCAAGAATTCATAGCAGGCTCACTTATAGACTTCCCGACCCAATGCCAAAATGCCAAGACATGATCTACCACCTTACCCGAGTACCAGTATTAAGTTACTGGTACTCGAGTAGAAAGCTGAAACCGATAGCAGGGAGACAAAAGCCGAGGGCAATAGGAAATCTTGGGAGCACAGCAAACTCGCTAAGTATGATACCATTGCCGCAGGCACGCCCTGGCCAGAAATAATATTCGACACGGAGCAATAAAAAAACTGCAACCCTCCCGTAGCGAGGCATGGACAAAACAATACTCGAGTACCTGTAATTGGCTTAACAATTATTTTGGAGATTAACGGCATGGTGCCGGCACCCCGAAATCAAGAGTTACTGCCATCCAGAATTTGGGCACAGTACTGGTCATGTATGGTTCAAGACTTCTATAGTGTGCGCCAAATAGTTTGCAACAGGGGATAGCTTGGCTTGAAAAAAAAGTACCCATGTTTAGTTCTTGTCGACATCGTAGTTTTTGTGCGGTGCAGTCTTAACCGTACTCGCGATGGAAGTGGACCCGTGACGAACAGGAGCATCTCTGCACTGCAGATAAGGGAGGAGCGTTAGGATAGGGTAACAGAAAATTATCCGTTACCTATGCTTGTTTTCACCGGCCAGTTTCGTCGTGGGTGCTGTGGGGGGTGTATCACTCTAGCCGTTGAGCCCCATTTTTGTTATGGGGGGTGGGCTACCGGTATGATAGTACTGTAGCCAGCTGGGGCTGACGAGTGTTGCTCGGTGGAAGCTACCGTCATGCCAAGGTAGTGGCGTCCACCACCCCCGGTTGTGAGCAAGTTCACAACATTGGGCACTCCCAAGGAGTGCCCGCCATCTCAACGATAAATGACAGCTCAACGATAAATTATTACATTCATTGAGGAATATATGCAAAAAAGCACCGATTTCACGAATTAAAAGCTCATAAATCTCGAGATTCTGAATCCCATCATTTCCTGCTATATCCTGATGCTTTTATATTTTGTGCAGCGATTTTTTTGGCCTTGTTTCACCTGCCCTTGTGCGGTTGATTGGACTATAGGCACTCTGAAGCCTTCCCCTACAAGTAGGCTGAACAGATCATGCAGAGCCCATTAAAAGCCAGAAAATGAGGTCAAAAAGCTGTGGAACCAAATATAACAACAGCTTGGGATGGTGGGAAAGGATGGGGATAAAAATCATGAGCTTTAGAGACTTTGAATTCATGAAAATGGTGCCTTTTCTTTTGCAATACATCGCGTTGAGAGTAATAATAATTTATCGTTGAGTACGAAATTATCGTTGAGATGGTGGGCACTGCTCAGGAGTGCCCTGGGTTGTGAGCGTACGCGCAATCGGGGGTGGTGGACGACACCACCTTGGCACGGTTATCACACATTGTGTTGCTGTGGAATGTATTTATGTACGAGTACAGTACATATTTTTTGAACTCATGGCGGAATGCCAAGGCGTCGCCTACCGTAAAATTTCCTTAAATCCACCACCGGAGATCTCAATAGAATCACACTACTAAACCATAATAGGCTGAGAAGGGTAGGTTAACCAAATGACGCATGCCAGTTAATGAGATTCGGTACGCTCATCATCCCCAAGCTAAACCCTGTCCGGAAACCGCTATTCCTTCTTGTGGTGTTTCGTCTCGGATTGCGAATACTAGGGGCCTGACCGCCGATGGTGGATTTAAGGAAATTTTACGGTATTGTAAATTATTTGACATGTACGACTGTGCTCGAGCCTTCGCTCGGCCGAGTTGTTGGGCACCCAAAGCTGGTACGATAGCGGTCGTCGGGTCGGACCAATAGGGGTTAGAATGAGGCTATTGATGAAGTACTAAATTCAGTTGCATAATGAATTTAATATCGCATGCACGCGAGGTTTTCGCAATGTTTACTCGGCACTGAATTATCAAGTCCCCAACTATAAAATGTATTTAGCGGCTCATTACAGGAAAGACGGGGCAGAGGCCGTTGTGGTTATATTCGAGTTCGTTGAACGGAGGTTTCCTTCCAGCAATCACACGTGTCGTGTTAGCTTAGACGGGGTTCTACTGAATTCGGTGTTGCAACTAACGAAGACAATGATGCGGATTTTCGCATGGATCGCTACTTGTTTTAGGTGGGCAACTTCAACACGGCCACGCGAGTAGAGGTCTTAAATCATACCGGTATTTAGTGTTATCGGGCTGCAGGAGCAAGACCAGCTACAAATAGAGCAAGCTCTCTTTGGTATCTGAAGAACTCGGGGGCTGGTTCTGTGTACCATACGATGTATTTTTCCTTAGGCGTCTCGTACTCCCCTTTTCTTCGACCAGACCCAGCGCTTTGGAATACAATTAGCTGGGCTGTGCTGGGACGGGGGAGCCCGTAGGGAAGCTTCCCATCTGGTCGGGTTAGTTTCGGTAACCGTTAATTGGATATTCAAGCCCAGGCGCAGAATTTTCCAGATCCTGACTAGTGGCTGTTAGCCGCGGAATTTAAGTTGGTTAGTGCCAGAGTTATCCTTGGAACAAATTCATGATGGGATAGTGGGAGATCTAGCTAAGTACATAATCAGTAGTGGGGAATGGAGAGGAATCTTGTCTGTCGACTAGCTAATTGAACCAAAGAGGGATAACTGTATGTATGGCCCTATAGTGTTTATTGAGAAAAGGGTTTAACGGGGCCGACCGCTATTGGTGTAGATCGGGTGTAAAGCTAACGTTCCTATATCGCAAGTGTAAACCCGGTTGCCCATCAGTGAATTTCATGGGGGGGGGGAATGGTTTTAAGCGTTGGTCTTGGTAGGTGAGACTACTGAGACCGGAGCGTGGGTGGCGCAGAGTTCAAGCGGATTGATAGGACAAAGTGCTTATCGGCAAGGCGGCGCTATCACGACGACCTCGCTTCCTTGTCAGCTCGCTTGATTTCCATCAGCCGAACCCAATAACTCAACAATCAATCCCCGAGCGATCTCACCACCAGCCAGAAAATGTCGCGCTTTCACATAAATGATGCTACCAACTTCCCCACTAACACCAGCTACTCAAATAATAACATTCATTCTTTTAATGGGATGGTGTGGAACGTGAACAATAGTTTTCGTGAGATAGACGACGAGAGGTCTAAGATTCTAGAATGGTTCTCCCCAAATGAACCCCGCATCCGACACCAAGACATTCGAACGCGTCGAGCCGGCAATGTGGGGGAATGGCTACTGGAAAGTGAAGGGTTTCGGGAGTGGTGTGATAGCCACCAAGATGGTGAAACTGAGCACGCAACTCTGTTTTGCTTTGGCGATCCAGCAGTTGGCAAGACATATTTCAGGTGAGCAAGACAATCCTAGAAGCAGCACAGGATAGTGGGGCTGATGAGCAACGATTCTAGTTCGCTAGTGGTGGATAGGTTATGCGATATGGCTGAGGGGCAGAATATTGCTGTTGCGTGTTTCTACGTTGATTTCGCTGCTCGGGAGGAGCAGTCTCCGACAAACATGCTCGGTTCACTGCTGAAACAGATCGTCGGTGGGTTTGGAAGGATCCCGGAAGAAATAAGTCAGACCTTTCAACATTACAAAAAGGTTATCGGCGGAAGGGGACTACGGGTGCCCGAAATTGTGAAGATGCTGCAGACTGTCACATCTTTACAGCCGACCTTCATATGTGTTGATGCTCTAGACGAATGTGCGGAAAGGCATCGACCAGTGGTTTTAGACTCGCTGAGACAGATCCTGGAGAGGTCACCACGCACGCGAATCTTGCTAACAGGAAGACCACATATCCGGCGGGAAGTTGTCAAGCGTCTTGACGGAAGAGTGACGATTTTGTGTATAAAACCCAACCATGATGATATCGTGGGATACATCCGGACGAGATTGAATGAGGATAGTCTAGATGCAATGGATAGTGGTCTGGAGGCCGAAATCGTGAAAAGCATTGCCGAGAATATTCCCGAAACGTAAGGGAGAAACGTGGTGGAAATGCTTACATTATATATGTCGCTAACAAACAAGTCCAGATTTCTACTGATTTCCCTAACCATGGATGCCATCCTTGGGGAAACCACAACCTATGATAGGCGGCAAAAACTAAGAGCAATGAAGAATGGCTTGAATTTGAAGGATGTTTATGGTACGACTCTAGAACGTATGATGGAGCAGGGTGGTGAGAGAACAAGGCTCGGGATGGCAGCACTAATGTGGATTTCGCATTCGGAGCGGCTATTACGACTGGATGAGCTTCTCCACGCCCTAGCAGTTGAGACAGGATCTACGGATTTCAATGACGAAAGGATTCCTTCGGTGGACACATTGTTGAAATGTTGCTTAGGGCTTGTCGTTGTCGATAGGGAGGCTTTGAGTGTTCGCCTGATCCATTTCACTCTCCAGGAGTACCTTTACACCCGCCCGGACCTTTTTGGCGCAACTCACTCGATAATGGCCGAAACCTGCCTAACGTACCTCAACTTTCCCTCTATTCATGGAACCCCAGCCGCACCATCGCGGTTGCCTCGATCAATTGCCTTCCTCAACTATTCTTCCTTATATTGGGGTACCCACGCAAGGAGAGATACTTCAAGCAACGTGGTATCTCTCGCGCTCAAGCTTTTCAGTCAAATTGAAAGCCATATATCTACTAAATTACTTTTAGCGGATCTCATATCCAAGACCGGCCGATATCATAGTGATATCCCCACAAACGGTGACATTACCGGCTTTACTGGACTGCATTGCGCATCAATCTTTGGCATTGTGGAGATCGCAAATGCTCTCGTGAGCCAGCCAAATTACGATCCCAATCAACACGATTCCCTAGGTATTACACCGCTAATATGGGCTGCGATATGTGGACAAGAGGAGGTAGCAAAGCTGCTATTAGGACACCAAACTGTCATCCCCGACAAACCCGATAATTTCTTTCGGCGAACTGCACTCTCGTGGGCTTCTGGGAAGGGGCACGAGGGAATTGTGAAGTTACTCCTTTGCTGGGCAACTGCCAAGCATTATAGCGCAGATGGTTGGTTGAGTAGGACACCCCGAGTAATGGACATGGTCCTAGGTAGGAGATCTGTCAACCCCAACAGGCCAGACAAATACGGTCAAACAGCAATATCGTTGGCTGCAGAAGAGGGGCACGTGGGAGTGGTGAAGCTGCTATTAGGAAGGAAGGATGTCAAGCCTGACATGGCTGACGGATACGGCCGGACGCCCCTTTTCTGGGCTTCTAGTAAAGGGCGTGAGGGAGTGGTGAAGTTGTTATTGGGGCGGGGAGATGCTATATCCGATAGGCTGGACAAAAATGGTCAAACGCTACTTTTGTCCGCTGTTGAAAGCGGGGATGAGGTAGTGGTGGGGATGCTGTTGGGAAGAAAAGATATCAACCCCAACACGTGCGGCAGAGCTGGTCAGACACCACTCTCCTTGGCTGCCAAGAATGGGAACGACGGAGTAGTGAGACTGCTTCTGGGACGGGAAGACATCATTCCGGATCGGCCCGACAACGGTGGTCGAACACCGCTCTCGTGGGCCGCTACGGATGGGCGTGATGGAGTAGTTGAGCTGCTATTAGGACACAAAGACGTCGACCCCAATAGGCCAGACGACTGTGGCAGAACACCGCTCTCGTTCGCCGCCAGGGATGGGCGTGAGGCAGTAGTCAAGCTGTTGTTAGGCCGGAAAGACATCAAACCCGATAGGCCAGACATCGTTGGCCAAACACCGCTGTCCTGGGCTGCCGGGAATGGGCGTGATGTAGTAGTGAAGATACTGCTGGGACGGGCAGACGTCAACCCCCGTAGGCCAGACATCTTCGGCCATACACCGCTCTTGTGGGCTGTCGACAAGCGGCATTATAGGGTTGTGGAGCTACTTTTGAAGGCTGGAAGATGTTAACCTCGATATGCCACACAATTGTCTCTGGGCACCGTTCCTGTTGCCTACATTGTAGGCATGGGAAAATAGTGAATCTCAAAGCCCCCAAGGATGCAACCCCTAGCTTGCTGTAAGAACTTGGCGATGTGACCTCATTGGGCGCCTCTCAACTTAACCATCTGAAAATTTTACAACGCTAACCCACACTTTACCTCCGTTCTTGCTATCCTCCGCGCTGCTTCTACTTCGACCCCCCCCCTGACCAGCGGGATTGCCTCGTGGACATTTCCATTTGTTGGCGGCAGAAACTTTACTTGAATACGTGGCGGGTTATGCTATCTCCTCCGAGATATATCAAGTGTCTTATCTTTTCGGATTTTCCTTCTTTTTCTAGAGTTTCATGGGAGGAAGACAAAGTAGGGAGTCTTCCTGCATCGCTCCTGCCTTCTACTAATGTTGTATTTCTCCATTACTTTGCTGAATAATAGAATAGACTTGGAGTGGGGTGTAGCATAGTGTATTATGCAAGAGTTTGCTTTGGGGGATCTCTCGGGCTTGTCTAATTTCTAATTCCTATCTCCATCTCTATCTATTGTTGCTCGTTTGCGGCGATCACCACTGCACCTCGGCAAACCCAGCACCTCAGCAGATTTGTACCTCGGGATTCTCAAATCCAGCACGTGGTACCTGGTGATGCGGAACATACCCAGTGAGCTTGTTCACTACCGGGAGTGCTGGGGAGAGGATAGAGATGAGGAAAGGAGATCAGTAACATGGGGGTTGTCTTTTTGTATTTTCTTTGTTGTTCATTCTAAGGATCTTATTGTCGTATAAATACCTGTTTATTTCCCGCATTAAGTAATATGTAACAGCAAGCAATTAATAAAGTTTAGTCCAACTTTAGTCTTCCCCCGCTTTATCCTCTATCTCTATCTCTACCTCTGTCTCTGTATCTGATTATGCACTATACGGCATATCAAAAAGGTAGACCCGGCCATCTTAGAGCCTATCCAATCCGGTCCCCTTCTCCTTTTTGTCATGACGCTACAGCCCAAATGCGAGGTATCCCTAGCAACCTGCCAGCGACTGTTGATCTTGATGTTACAAGCACACCGTACCACACAAGTATTCTGAAAAAGAGCCAGAAAAAGTACCTTGAGAAGATCACCTCAGTGCCAAGGGTCACCCGGCCACCCATTTCCCACGAGCAAGAACATCTATCAGTTCTGAGGGTAATATTTCTTTCTCGCAGCCGAGCATTTAATGCGGCCTCGCACACCTAGGCATGATGACACATCTGGGGGGTTTACTTGCAAAAGCAAGAAGAAAAGAGGAAGAAGGAAAGTGCACAAAAGCAGACAAATAACAAATACCTGGGTTGCTGGAAAATACTGGGAGAGGTTTTCTGGGAGGTCTTCTGGAAAATGTATATCCTTGGGCGGAAGGTTCAAGGCTAGGTTCATGGGGGGCAAATTATTTCCAGTTCCCCTGATATCTCCATGAGCTTGCTCTGGTGGCATTGTACTATCCATGGCAGTGCCGGTAGACCTGCAAGAAGTAAATAACGACGATAGAAGAAGTGAAGAACAGCCGACCGCTATACCCCCCATAAATCGCTATCGAGCTCTCACTACGTATTCCCACTCGCTCGCTCCCTATGGGGGGTGTGGTTTGATATCCTCACAAGGGAAAGGTCTGCAGATTCCTCTTGTCGTCCGCGGCTAGCTGGCCCAGGTAATCGTCCGGAAACCATTAACAAACACCAAACAGTGACACAGGAGAGGACAGAAGACAGGGAACAGAAATAGATATACACTCTGCTCGCGCGGTTGAGTGGAGGCCTCGAGCAATGGGTATTTTGACGTAGCCATCTGACCAATTGGCTAACCGGGGGCCAACTGTTATCACGCACCAAGGCATCGAGGAAGATCTCAGGTACCCCCAGGGGCTTGAGGTTACTCGGCTGGGGCCATAGTATATTCACAGCTTCATTCATTTTGATTAAATTTGGTAATATATCTTGTATTTCTGAACTGCTGAAACAGGCAAATTTCATTCTCAGCCCTTCCACAAGTGAAACCTAGGGTCTACCATACCCCCTAAAAAATGTGTGAGGCTTCAAATCCTGTACTCCGATGAAGGAGGACTGCATACTACACCACTAGCTGTTCTCACTGAGTTTCGATTGGCTGGATGACACTTGGCGCTTAGGGAATCCTCTCGGTGAATTTTTTCTAGCTATTTTTTTGGGGAACCGTGTAATATACATTCACGTCGGCAAAATCCCTAACTCCTTGTTCCTTGGGAACGATACCTATTAACAATGGCAGAATAGCAAAACCCTTTTAGATAACTGTTTTCTGATATTCATCTGGAGAGGATTGTACGCCCTAATATATAGGAATTTGTTTTCAGTAAACTATGGAAATGGAAGGCTAGCGGTGTATTTCTAAGGGCTACAATAGTAGAATAGTACCTGGAAGAGTATCCGAATTTTGTTAACACGACATAGAAATTAATAGAAACTGAGAGCACGGCCCGGGCTCCCTTTTCTGGGTTACTCTTGGCCAACCTAAGATTCTCCTCAAGAACCTTTCTTGTCTCTTTTGGAAAGCGCCCGGTAATATATTCATAGATAGATGTGCTTTGCCCACCGAGCACCCATCAGGGTACTCTGTATTACATGAGTGGAGTATGAGATCAACAGAATATGAGAGGGTCCAATGTATAACAATATGTGATCCCCTTATGCCGGCAGAGGTAGTTGATCCAGCCAGTCATGGGAGATCACTCCGAGAAGGGTAGTACTAAAAGGAAATTGTATAAATGAATTAAAAGAAGGCACCGAAGTTCAGTATGAGTACTAAAACGGGCGAACTCATACCAACGGTATCAATTCCTATCACTTGGAAACCGAGATTTATATCTGAGGCCGTAGTGGGCAATCTCAGTTTTTGGCTCTAGGTGTAGCATCTCCCGATCCCACTGGAATGGGATTGGATCGGGTTGAGTGACATAACTATAGTTATAGAAAGCTCCGTCAGTTTATTCCCCTCCGTTAATCGCAAACCGGGGGTCTCCCTTCCTTACACCTTGGATACCATTCTAGCACCTATTGATTTCCTAATAACTTACTATTTTACGATTTTTGGGCGGGGGCTTGTCTTTTGCCCTGGTACAAGTAATCGACCTCCGATATGAGCTGAAATTCGCAGCCTACGTGCATTTCCTACTCTGCTAGCTACTGCCCTCATCGTATTTGCATGGCAACAGCAGCGTAATTAAAATGTGCGATTTATAGTGCGAAAATAAAGGGGATGTTTAGTTTTATCACACTTGTGGGGGGAGTGAGATCGAGGGCAACACAATTGGGGGGGCGGGTGGATATCAACAAGGGGGGAAATATGGGTAATAGAGATGTGACAACACCCCGCAGGCCCCAAAACCCGGCCACTGTTCAGTAGCTAACAGGGCTAGTAAATAATGGATTCCGCAACATGCCAGGAAAGCCTGATTCTACTCTGCATTTTCCGCCCTATCGTCCTGTAGTTCCCGTAGTGTAATGGCACATCCCACCGACCATAGTGACAATTTCACAACGTTACCTTACCGATCATACAACACAAATAAATTTCCGGTTTTACAGGGAAAATGGGTAAAATTGCAAGGAAAGTGAGAAGAGGTTTTCGCATACGGCAGGGGGTCATAAAAGCAATTCGTCCCTTCAACCAAGCATACACCCAGTTCACATTCATGACATTTTCACTGTGACCGAGGAACAGCTACCCTGATACAACTAGCTCCTAAATTTTCCTTTTTGTTTTTGGCAGATGAGGGCCTGGTAAGTGCGCGACTCTCAAAGTTGAAAATTTCCGCTTCCTCGTGGCTATGTTCAGTGACCACACGCTGCCAGTCTGGCTATTCAGGCCGTCTCCTGGAGCCCCCGGGTCGGTTTGGCTTAAATTATTTTCCGCCGCCAAAGCCCCGGGGGCCCAGGTAACCCCCCAAATCGAGGGGTTAGGCACCCACGGCGAACCGTCTGACGCCCGGGCCAAGCCGTCAGACATACAGTAAACCACTCGAAAGCTTGGCCTCTAGGTGGCCCACGCTGGGTCCGGTTAGGTATAGTGTTGATTATAAATGTGGGGTGGGACGGCATGTGTTAGAGGGTCAAGAAGGCAAGGTCTGGAGGGTCGGAAAGTTAGAATTGTGCTTTATGATTACTCAGCGAGCACAATTTAGGCGTTTTCGAATGTTGCGAGTGACCGTTTGTGATCACCGGGCCGCGGGACAGTCGCTCTTGAGTTTGTGATAGGCTGCCTGAGAGAAGAAAGAGAGGTATTAAGATCGTTAGATAGATTCTGGAAATAGGAGAGATTGGGATTGGGATTTCCTGGTCGTAGATATTGTCGATTGACAGTGGTTCTCAAACAATGTAGTATTCGGCTCGTGAACTGGGGTTTGCCAAACCGTACCGCCTTTTACAAGACTACCCGGCCCATGGAAGACCACAAAAGGGAAAGGGGCGCCATCACTTGAACGCCATGATCTGCTGCCCAGAATACCCTACTTCTCATGAGTTTAGCTCCTCACAAGTCTACACACTACCCCGATATTTTCGGCTATTGAACACTATTGGGCCTGTTATAGTCAATGGGATATCAATAATAGTAATATTTATGGCAGATATGAAACTAAAATACTTCCTCCCATAAATTACCTAAATATTCGTACCTGCAAGAGGTCACAGATTAATGAAATAAGAGTGACTTCTCACTCCTTTCCCTCTTCATCAACTCTATGCCAGCAGTTGGATTTGGGATACACGTGATCCCCATGCAAACATTGGATGGCTTTTTACCAGAAGCCCCACCATTGAGTCTTAACTTGTAGTTATACAAGATATATGCAGCTGCAATTTTCAACTGATTGGAGGCGAAAAAGCGACCAGGACAGGAATTCTTTCCGGTTCCAAATGGTAAGTAGTCTAAGGCAGGACTAGACATCTGATAATGATGAGCCCTTCCCTCCAATTGGCGCATCCTATAAAATCTGAAGCCATCAAAGACCTCAGGATTCGCATAAAGTGCTGACAAGTTGTGAACAATATGTGGAGATCCACAAACCCAGACACCTTTTGGCACATATGTGCCATCAGAGAAGGTATGAGGTATTAAGACTTTACGGATAGGAGATACTAGGAGAATTGTCAACATATTAGCTATGCTTTATAATGGCGGGAAGGCAGTGCTTTCATACAAATACTAGGAGTATTCATGCGAGCAGACTCACGAAAGAGACTGTCTAGTTTCTTCATTTTTGTGAGAGCTTGCTTTGTCCAGCTACCCTCACTTATTAAAACCTCTTCTATTTCTGCACAAACAGGATCTTGGAACTCAGGATTTGCAGCAAGATCATATAAAAAATGTGCCAATATCTATTCCACTTGTTCAGCTTTTCTGAATATCACCAAAACTTCATTAAAGGGGGGGGGGGAGAGAATTACTATTGACATAGAATGAATAGAAGCAAAGTTAAAGAACATTAATCTCTGAACTAACTTCAAGATTGGTGTTCCTGGAGGTGCTGCATCAAGAATCCATTGTATTGCATCAGACTGAGGCTTGTGTTATTAAAATTGTAACACGATGATATGAGGAGGGGAAAATTTCCAAGGACTTACTGTAGCAACTGTAGGAGAGCTTGTACCAGATATTTTTAATTTTTGTCGTCCCTCAAACACTCCCCCAACATGTTTTACAACTAGATCTTGAACGCCATTCTTGTTCAGAAAGAATCTCACTATAGTCCTACTCCAGTAATTTCAGTTAGTACTAGTAGTTCCAGGTCCATATTTACCAATTACAGAAAGCCATGTCTTTGAGCCTAAGACAATTACCATCGCAAAAACCAAGGTACTGTTTCTATAGCCATTGCGCCTTTGATAACATTTAATGAAAACCGGCTTATGTTATTGAGATACTCCTGATTTTGACAAAGAGGTAGTCCAACTAGAATCAATCGAGTTATTATATATCTGGGTTAAGAAAATCATAGTGCTCAAGTTTATTACCAAAAACTCTGCTTGTTGCCCTGTAAAAGATTGTTTGTTACTATCAGCAATATCGGTTTATATAGGAGTTTATGGACTTCAAAATACCTAGATATTATACCACTGGATATATTTGATACATTGATATTGGTCCAATCTTCCTGTAATATTAGCTATAGTTTAAAAATTTAATTACTAGGAGTAGTTATGTAGCTATAGTTATTACCATCTTTGACATCTATTAGCTCCTCAGATGCAACTTTTATCTCATCAACAATGTCAGGTAGTATATTTAATAACTTTTCAGTCATATTTTTTCTTATCAAGTCCACATGGTAGGCATCCTGGATCATTCCTTCATGGAAGGTATATGTAGTTCCAAGCATCTAAACTACTATCAGAAAGGAATAATGCAGCCATCAATATATTTTCAATTTTCGGTTAAACTGACCTCATCTCCAGCCTGGCGACTAGATGTTACACTATCTGGTAGGTCGATCAGTTCCTGTAATGCTTCTTGATTTGAAAGCAGTATTATATCTCTGGCAGGAGTCATGACTCTGAAGGATTTGCCATATTTGCCGTACTGTTTTTTTTTGTTTAGTTCACTTTAGTTTTACTGATTCACGATAATGTTGAAGTTACCTTTTCAAAACCCTCTTTCAAAAGGGCGATTGGATCCCGCCACCACTGATATGGTGTTTTAAAAAACCCTAGAATTCCTTGTTCAATACCAACTAGTGGAGCATTGCTCTTTCAACAATAGTTAGCACAGATGATGTATTTGATAGCAGGAGAGAGAAGTAATTGCTTACCTTGTCAGAGAGGGAATAAATAATTAGCAGAAAAAGAATTGTTGATGCCGTTTTAACTGATATGAGATTTTCTTTAACGAACTCCATTTCCAATTAGGTATTCTGTAGTAGTGCTGGAGGTAATGAAAAGATGTATGTAAAAGTCGCAGTGTATGGTTCAGTGAGATGTAGTGATAGGTAAAGGTACTGGAATTCTGCTGTCTCTTTATACATAGGTGGTCACACCATACCAGAGTATGGCGAAATTGCAATTACTATGTCACACAAAACGAGGAACTTGAATACCCCTTCTCACTAAAATTTAGTTCATATAGAATTGAACTAATAGTATATAGCGCTTCGCCCGAGCTGGACAATATCCCCTTTTTAACGACATTAGCACTAGTAGAAGCATAATCTCATAAAGTTTATACGGTAGTCTATATAACTTCAATGAACAGTGGTGCATACAGGTATTTAGAAGCAACTCTTAACGAACTCGAAACCTATATGTGCCCCTCTTCCATCCCAATTATAAAACTAGCTGAACCCCCATCGAGAGGTGACAAACGGTGTGGGAAAGCTAAAGCCAAACAAAAGACTTACGTCAAAGGAACAAAAACCCATAGCCAAGCAAGAATGAGGATGATATTTGGTGTGGGGGGAGAAAGAATGGGGGCAAACCACCACACCACATCACCGACAACACCGTATTTAAAGCCCATAGTCCGATAGATGACTCAAAAGCGCCATTCAGGCTTCCAAGGCCTCACTCTCATTTAGTATTTAGACTAGTTAGAACTATTCAGCTTCCTGATCACGAAGCTCTGATGCTCAAAGGAAATTCATGTGTTTTATGTTTCGCGGTTTTGATTTTCAAGATCTGTATTCGGTGTGACGGCTTCCGGCTGGATAGGTTCAGTAAATTAAGATGGGCTGCCGGGAAAACAATCTGTACTGCAGACTTTCACATCTCCAAGGTGCACACGCTTGTATGTGTGGAAAAGCGCCGACTAGAGGTTCCAGAGTTGCTTCGACAAACCCTTGAGAAGTTCGCAAACACGTGTATACTCTTGACTCTAGGATCGCACAGCTGTGGCGAGATCGGGGGGCAGCTTTCTGCGAGAGCAGAAGTCTAATCTGTAAAACCAGAAGGCGATGATATTTTGTGATATATCTAGATAAGATTAGGTGACGATATAACACTGGACGCAAGGGACGGCGGTGGCCACGAGGTAGAAATTACCAATACCATTGAGGACCGTTAGCAAGATTGTCTAGAACCACATTTCAAATCTGTCGCTAACACTTATAGGTTTCTATTTATTCCCTAACAATGGGTGCTATCGTTCGAGCTACAAGGTACCGAGTGATCGGCTGTGACAATGATAACTTTACTTACTGATCTCATCCGAAGACCGAGCAGCAGAAAATGGAAAAGGAATAGAAGAAATTTCAAACTGATCTGCCAGGACCAGCGGCGGACCCTCACAATGACGTTTTCTTGTTCTGCTATGTTATGTTTCGCTTCGTAAGCAAAGGAGAAAAATTTGGCAATACATTCGTGATTTTGTTAGAACAGATCTAAAACCATTAGTTAGACCAAGTAACAACATGGCAGTAGCGGTACAAACATGAAATAGGCTTCCGAGCGGAGACCCAGATTTTAGATATCGTGTCGGTAAAGAGTACTATGAAAGTTAGATGGGGAATCATGGGATGGACATGTTGGGTAACCCCCCTTCGGTGCCAGGTTGGTGGGGAAGTGGCATTCGTAAGGATGAGGTTGTGAGGCTGTGTAATTGTAATAAAGTTTAAGTTGACCATATTGAAGTACTTTAGATGGGAGTTCGATGGGAGAATGGAGCGGGATGGTGGGGTGTCTGATCCGCTCATGGTTACGGCCATAGTATGATAGAGGTGTTCGAAGAACCTGGCGAGAGATGAGAGGAGAGCAGCGGTGGAGTAGGTTCGACAATTTTTAAGTAGATGGTGTACTACGCCTACCCGGCGCGGCATGTGACCGCGGAACGCCGAGAACCGAGAAGAATAGACGGTAGGTCAAGGACAAGGTGGAAATTGAAGAGGAGAATGATGGTTCGCGATCTGACATGTGGTGTTCAATATGGGACGCAAACCCGGGGCGATAGTATCCATCGCTGGGTGCTGGAAATACCAGGCTGCACTCAGAAGGAGAGTTATTGCTTAGTCACTCAATTGTATGTGCTGTTATGGTTGAGCCGGTTTTTTCATGTTCTGGGAAAGGTTTCTTAAGGAGAAAAAGCACAGGGGTAGAGCATATGTTGTCATTGGCTTCCAAAAATGGACAAAGAAGCTATGATATTGCCGGGTCCGGGAGACGACAACCAGTAGCACTGCATAAGGCCCTGGGGATATAATACCCTGACAATTCTTTAAACTGGGCCCCGCGTCCATTTTGCCACATCATCAGATACTTGACAACCGCTCTTTCTATCCTCTTCTTTATTTCGCATTCTACCTCCCGGAGGCCATGGGATCTCTCGCAGAAAGCCCTGTTTGTTGGGACCGGGAATCTCTAGTAATTAGGGGGAGTTTGCCACATTTAACCTAAGGTGTATCAATTGCAGTCCCTTTTTTCTTTGATTTCTCTTCTTCCTTCTGTGGTGTTCTTATGGAACTAAACTTAGAATTTTTCTCGGATAACATCCATCTTCTACAAGGCCCATTTGCTTACTTCTCCATCCCGACGAGATCCCCGCATTGGGTTGAGATTGGCGTTATTGGGCATGCGAGACAAGTTATACCATATTCTGGGTACGGGCCAGTTTAGATTCTTAATTGGGAAATGTACTTATCATGATATTCATAATTAGTCAATCAAGAAAATACAACAGTTGGGCTAATGTAGCACTTTTTGGCACTACACACCAAAAATCACTCCCCCAAAATGTTAATAACCCGTACCGTACCGGCCCCCCAAGAACCGTTCCATCTGCACACCTGAGTGTTAAATCACACTAAAAGCGCCGTGCCTTAGTGACAAGGTGTCTGGTTCCTTGCCTACTCTTCCAGAGTACTGCTGCGACATTGCTCTCATATCTCCTGAACCTGGTATTACTATATTTTCAAGCCAATGTCACCGGAAGGTGTGGTTTTGCCTATCGCAAACCATACTTGCTTTAGCCCTCCAATCAATCAATATAATACAGCTTTTCAACCACTTTTTATTTTTATTTTTTTAGAAAACTATTGTAAATTAATACTATTCATTATTTAATGGCGAAGCCGAAATTCTCTTTTTCTCTATCTATTCCTGTGATTGTTGAATTGCTCGAAGTTATCAAACTTTAACACAAAATTTATTATTTTGTGGTTCTACGGTTTTATATTTATAACAGTGTTGAATCAAGGTATCTATACATTACACCCTGATTGGTTCTAAGGGCGCACTAATTCTTCCGGGAACGGAGGTCGAGGACTTCTAGGTCTACCGTACATAGGTACCAAATGAAATGAAGGAAAGGAGGCGGGGGAGCTGGCACGAGTATTTTGCATCATCTCTTCCTTTATCATACCAAAGTACGGTCGTAACGCCGTAAAACATAAAAAATGACAAACCCCTAACGCCTTATCCTTTACCCAGAACCATTCATACGGGGCAAAGAATTCTTCAACTTATTCAACAGAAAATATTAGCAATATTAAAGCAACAAGGATACCATGTACTTGCAGTGACAAACATGGAAGGGGAGGGTTAGGGAAACTCCTACCTACACAAGATTGTGGTCCCCTAGGTTCTATAACCCAGAAAAACGTCAACCTTTATGGGAACTGGCAGGCAGCTACAGGCTCGGGCCTACTCGGACCAAGTGATTCCTCTTCTTGTGGTGCTCTACTATCTCCTCTGGTAATCCCAATATGGCCACACGGGGAAGCATTAGAATGGGGACAAGCAGGGCGGGCGTTGGAAAAGCTATTGTAAATGAAGACCGGGCTTGGCGTAGGAATCCCGGAAGCCGGTCTAGCACGTAAGCCCTCCGTGGTAGTAATAGTTGTCGGCGAAGGGTTTGAAAGAGTAATGCCGAGAACCTTCTGTGCGGGATTGTGAGACTCAGAATGTACATGCGAAATATCTCTAAGGAGCGCGAGGAGGGGTAGGTATACTTTGATGAAATGCAAAGGTAGTGCATAATACACCCAACGACGGAATCGTGAGCTCCGAAGAGACATGATCCCAACAAGTAACGTAAGGGCAGCTACAACAAGTCCCATTATCGCTACTGGACTTTCGCCATGGCTATCATTCACTCCTTTGCCTCCTGTGCAATCACGTTTTTCGAATGGCGATAGCTGAGTTCCGGCCGGAGAATTTGTGACAATCAGCATGACAGCCTAATATGATGCAGGGCCAAGAGATCTACTGATTCTGTGTAGGACGCCGCAGGTAGTGGGGGGGTGACAGCCAGCTGATTGCTTGGGACAGTCTGCTTGAGAACAGTAGGAGCTGTAGAAAATTTATGAAATCGGGAAAGCAATCATAAACTTGTATGCTGCGATATGGGGTGGAAGGAAGGGATGCGGAGGAAGTTCTGAGCGTACCATGGGACAGAGGTAATTCCGTCTGTGATGAAAGGAGGCGATAGGGGTGGACCATCCACCCCCGCTTGCTCCGTCGATAATTTGTTGCCATACCATGCATGATTCATTTGATGTTGGGTACGCCTCAAGGGACACAATGCGAGCAGTCCTCGTGCTGGTTGACGGCTCCCCCGCCCCACAAGTCTTCACCCTTGCTACCCGTAGCAGTTCGAAGTTACAACAACACTGCGAGCACGGTAGGGCTGTGTAATACCGTTCTACTCTCCCAGGTTCTCATCCGCGGCAGTATCTAACGGTCGATGGTGGGGTGCTGGGGCGATATCTTTATCGTTCAGTATTGCAATTCTTGGCATGTCCGATTGTACGTCTGAGACATACAAGCCACACACAACCAACATAGGTATCATAGGAAAAAATCATCAAAGAGCCGCATACTGAGTAGGTTAGGGAAGAGAGGGTAGAGAATAAAGGGGAAAAATAAGGAATTTTTCGAAAGTTAAATAAAAATAATAACAATTGAACAACAGGGGTGGTGATTGATAGGAGTTTCTTTTCTTTTCTCCCTCCTCGAGACCTTGAGGGACTTTTGCTACCTATCGATACCACCAGTACAAGTAGTGTAGGACACCGAAGACCGATATGAAAGAACAATGTGCCGGGACGCTGCAGTTGCCCCTCCCAGGAATGCGCGGTTCTTATTCCTTTCGTTTTGTCTTAACCCAGGGCTGAGTTTTTCGGTGTTTCCCCCCCGCGTAGCCCAGAAGGGGAATTCCAACGCCCTAGAAACCGGAGATTTGAGTCTGAATTTAGTATGGGCGCTCAGATGTGCACAAACAGCTTGCCATACATATACCCGCGGACACTCGCCCCGCTCTCCCGTACGACAAAAATCCATAGAATCTATCGGTGCAACGGGTGATCCAGGACAATAGGTCAGGATTTGGTGCTAATGAAATTCCGGGACCCGCGGAGATCCATACGGGACAGCGAGATCTTCTAGTTGTTGGGGTCCGGGACAGCGGGGTGTGAGTTTGCAATTTTTTGCCCGTGTTTCCGGGTTCTGTTTGAGCTCGATCGAGGGCAGTCCCCTAGGGGCGTGGTCGAATACCAGGCTGTGACGAACGGGGGTCAGTAAAAGCTATTCCTTGTTACCCTACCTTTACGGTTTTACTTTTTTTGCCTGCCAAATACCCATGTCGATCACACACGGCACCAGTATTTGACACGGCCTCGTTGGGGACTGTTCCCAAAGCCGATCCTCTTGTTTCCTAGGTTGGCTCAGCGGGGACCGCAAAAACGGGACCTTCGCCGGCACGGAACTACCCACCCCACCCCCCCCCTTCCCCAATCGATAACACAGAAGAATGGACCAAACAGAACGTCGTTTGCCGAGACACTTCGTGTGCGCTACCCGCCGACCTCCTCCCCTCTCACTCAGTGGAAGATTAGAGTCTATAGAATCGGAGGGGGACTAGTTGTGGGAGGTTCTGCGAGTTTGTTTCTAGAGAAAAGATTTCTGTCGCTGCTGAGTGTTCGTTGTTGATTTTCGCTATGGGCAGGGTCAGTTTCAGGCACCCGGAACCACATTTGGCAATAGCTGTTCTAACAGTGGAATATATCGTGCATACAGTGTTTCTCCAAACAGCCACCCATCAATGCCTTCACTACACCCGGAATCAAATTCAAGCAGTGAAAACATTCTCTCGCTGGGCGCCCGCTCCTCGGGAAGTGATAAGTTATTCACGTTGCGCAGACTGAACTATCGCTCAGTCGAGCAACTACCGGTAGTCAAGCCTTAGTGAAATAACAGCTAATATTCTGCATTTAGGGACAGGGCCCAAAGATTGCCAATATACCAGTATTTTGACCCCCGAGATTCACCCCAATGCTAACAGCGGACTTCCGTAAAACAGCTGCAAAAGACAACTCGCATCCTACCATTCTTGGTGTGGGTTTTCGCAATGAACCGCAGGAGGAAATCTATACCGAGAATGACGATAGCAGAGAGTAGGCCATCCTTGTTGGCTTCCCTTGGCAGAGATAATTACTGGCTTGCATTAATAATTGCAACTGTCATCTTTTATTCTGTAAAATGACCAATTATTTCTACGGTGCGAACAAAAGAATCGCATAGCCTGGCTCAAGCCACATCGCAAGCTCCATGTTTACTCGAGCATAGCTGAATATTATTATCGCTTCGCTTGCCACCTCCCTTTCAGAGCTCGGACTTTTCCGCATCATCCTTGTTGCGCATCATTCTTGTTAGCGAGTCTAACATTACCGGTATTGGTAACTGACAGTTTGAACGGGACATGGGGGCTGTGCAACTCCCGTCAACGTTACAGTTGGTCATCCTTGTTAACAAGCTTACTTGGCGGCCTATCATTTCGCGAGTGTGTGATGCTCGAGTACGCTTGTCAACGGAAGCGGGGATGTGCCCAATCACCATCTCTCGGCCAGCCCAATGCGCGGCGATCACGGAGTCCAATCTGCCCAAATCCGACTTCTACGGAATGACACGACATGGTTACACCACCAGTAACCTCCGAATGGTAACTCCGGAGGCTCTGCAACCGCCCCGCACACTCCAGGTGCTTCATTCTTGTCAACAAGCCTACTGTAACTTACAATTCGGGTATAGGGCTGTGCGACAGTCCTCACTGCCGTGAAAACTGGAATAATTGGACCTCACGCTAAGACGTCCGGAATTTCTCCTTCAGATTAGAGGGAGTAACACAACAAAAAAACTGTCTTTCAGCCCTCAGCTGAGACCAATAAAAAGAAAAATACAATCGACCTTACTAGGAGGGGCAACTCCAACGCCCTAGCGTGAGGTCCAATTAGTCCAGTTTTTATGGTATCTCTAGAACTTAGTGAGATTCCTTTTCTCGCCCTGCGGTCAAAATAAAGTGTCATATCTTCCGTTTTTTTTTTGGGAAATCTTACAGGCTCACTAAAATTTCTAGAGTATCGGCATATGCATCACTGTACGAGTATCTAGTGTGGTACACTCCGGGCTCTTTCTACTCTTTTTTTCGGGCGCTTGAGCGGCTTCCTCTTTGGGGGTGGTTCACCCCCTAGAAAGACGTCACTATATTTCCTCGCGCTCTGGAATAGGCCTCCAGAGAGCCGGAGGATCAAGGTATCGAACCCCCGGTTCCTATACTTAAGGTTAAACACCACTTTACAGTGCGGAGTTGCGAAACATAGAGCGCCGTCGGTTAGCACCCCCCTCAGGCTGTATAGTCTAGCTACCCTTAAGGTACTGCCCTATCCTCATCATTATCATCTACTTCCGCCGTTATGAGAAGCAATACGGTGCAAATTGCCTCAAGGCGGGTCCTCCGATGAAATAAGAATTCGGTCGCAACAGATCGGGATTGGGCCAAGAGACTCCAACCCGCGCGTGGAAAATACAGCGCTATACCGGATTCCAGATTTGTATCATTTTTATCTGACAGAATTGTATCTAATATCCACCCTCCGCCCTTTTTTTCAGCATGTTCTACGTATATTCGGTCCCTTGTTTTACCCTCACCAAAAACTGGACTCTTTCCCTTTGAACTAGACTTGATAAAGATTTAATTAAAAAAATAAACTTCCTGATTGTTGTTCATAAAATTGTCTACAACTCTGGGGTTTTTTTCCCCCAAAATTTGTTGCTGCCGTTGGCTGATCTGACATCGGGTTTTGCTGGTTTAGAGGTCCCAGTTTGATGCGATTTGCACAAGTAGCTTCAGTCTAAGACCTACTGTAGAAACTCGAATAATTGAACGTCACACAAAGAGGTTAAGATAAAGTGAGGAAAAGCGGAAATTGCGTAAATCTACAAATCATGCCGAAATCGGTAGCCTTTGCGGATTATCAAACAACACTCTAGTCCAAAGAAAGAAAATGTTTGACCATAGAGTTGTGTGATAACCCGCAAAAGCTACTGGTTTTCCCATGATTTCCGGATTTACGCAATTTCCGCTGTTGCCCACCTTATCTTAACTTCTTTGTGTGGTGTCAAGTTATTCAAGTTTTTGCGGTAGTGTCTCTACCGAGCTAGTAGAACCGCCATGGTTGGCACTTTACCGGTATCACACAACTACAACAGCATCGGCATCATTCCACCCTTAAGTTGATGGAGTAATCCCATTGTAAAATTGCGGTATGCCGGGCTCGCGTATACTGATAGGAATATAGTTAGGTTCGGTGTCCCAAGGGGGCTGATTTCTTGTGGTTCTTAGGTGGTCGTTGCCCCGCGTAGTTGTGTGTGAACTGTCTCTCGGCATCTGTCTGATTTATGTATCATATATATATTCGACCATCTCCTCTCCCCTGGATAGAACAAATACGTATTTTTCCTTATCGCAGTTCTTCCTCACACCACCACTGCTGCTTCCGCCTGATTGCCGACCCTCCATCTATAAGTCTGTTCGAGTCAGGGAAGCACAAGGCTCCCCAAATACACAAGCGAGCGTCATTACCAAATTCTCGATTACAATAGCAGGGATGCAAGTTGAAAGCTGCCTTTATTATCCTGAGCTTGGGTGGAGTCAGTGAAGTCTCCTGTTGAAACAATAATTCGTTTTGGCGATAACCTGGGTCGAGTGATGTCGGCGTCGTCCCTTGTTTTCCGCTCTTGGTTTGTATTGATTCGGGTTTCCGCCCGCCATAGAATCTTACCCACATACAATGGCTGTGGCACAGGAAGCCCTTGTCATGTACCCAATATTATACTACGGGTTTAACCGGAGAAGGAAAAACCAGATTAAGTGCCCAAACACAGGGATAAAACTTTATGCGACAAATTACCTGTGTTCACCCGGGCTCCTGCACCGAATTGAGATTCATATGTTCTAGTATGTCATCCCGGATCTCATCCTGGAGACTTGTAGTGATTGTGAATTGAGTTTTTTTTACATAGTTTTTCATTGTTATCATCTTTGTAGTCGCACAGCCGGGTGGAAGCCAGGCACCTAAGTGGGGCATTCTGATTCTGTGAGCCTGGTTTTAACTGAAATGCTCAGGGAGGCACTATTACTATGCTGTGACCGTGCTTCTGCTCCAATACTCTGCAGCTGCCCCGCTATACATGATAGAACAAGCTCTTTTCCGCTGAAGTGGTATAGTTTATTGCCAAATAATGCAGTATAGAGGTTAATCTGTTCGGGGGAAATCAAGTCGCAAAGGAATCTACAGCAAATTATCGGTCTAAAACTTGCGGCACGTGTCGTTTCCCCCCAGGAGTTAGACCCCTATTCTAATCCATCTGTACCGTACAATAGAAAGACAAATGTGGCGATATAGAATATCTAACCACATGTGCTGCACTCCTTTCTCCCTTCCCCTCTATTCCCGCGGCTGTTAGCATCAAGTATGTCCGGAAGACCGGGCGGGATGCTCAGAAGAAAGGAGAAGTAAAAAAAGCTACAAAGTCACCAAATTACTGACTCAGTGGAAATACCAATAAAACCCCGGTGCGAGATCTCCACAAAACAGTGGGATGGGTGTTATGCTTCGCACGCGAAACTAGTTACAGCTAATAGAACGAAGTGTTTTTAGCTCCTCACAGGGCTGGGCGAGCCTGCGTTAGTTTCTTTGTACAAGACAATATCAGATTTTTCTTGAGCATCTTCTATCTCCTTTCCTCCATCTTCCCTAGCGGTTCATTGGTGTTAGTTGGGATGCGTTTCACTAGGCTGGGTTATGTTGAGGGCAACCCTTAGGAATAATTGTTTGTTTTGATCAGATGGATTACCCCTCTGCCTGAGTTAGTAACTGCCGGTCGAGCGTTGAAACTCGGGTGCACAAGGTCACAGGTAGTGCTTTGTGGCCATTTGCCGTTCACATATTGTCAGTGTTTAGATTACTACTTGAGCAATATTAACGTTATAATCGTGCGAGGAATAAATAAGATCGTAAGAATATACTTTACTTGGTGGTGTGAATAAGAGATCAGTAGGGCGTCAATTAGCTAACCGAGATACATGCAGATATATATGATCTAATCTTATCCTGTATAGTAAAATCTCGAGCCCTTTCCCTAGTATCCTAACTGCTTCCATTTTCACCCCGAGATATACCAGTAGCACGACAAACATAAAAATATGCAATTTTATTCTCAGATTTCTACGTCCTTCCGGATTCTCCAACAACTCTAGGAAACGCCCATTAAGCATCCGTGCCTCTGTAGCACCCGAGATTAAGAAAGGTACATCGGTATCCAAAGACAGGAAATTCAGAATCAAAATATCTGTGGTAGAAGTTGTGCCCCTCGGTTCCGGAAGGGGAAAGGTTCTAGTATTCATAGGGAGAAGTGAATTACCGCCTGCGGTTGGTCTAGCTGCGCTAGTCTGAGAGAACTGCAACATTCTGAACGAGAAATCAGACACACACTACTTTATTGTAAAGAGCAGGAACAAACAGGACCTAGACAGTGAACCAGATGTTGCCAGATGGCTTCCTTGGGGTTCGGACTGTCGAGACAGGTAGTATTTGTGTTTCGCCTCAAGTAAAAAAATGAAAATACTAGTGGTGTCGGAAACAATAACACCCCTTAGCAGGTTAGAGTCCTTTCTTATTATTGGAAGATCTCTACAGGTAGCGATCTCTGTAACAAAACAACCAAGAAAGGTATAGTACTCAAACGCCAGAGAAAAAGCCTAGGGGCTTGTTGGCAACTGCTTCTGGGGGGAAAGTAACTCTGTTAAGCGATAGGGTATTCTATTATCTTGAAACTAATGAGAAAATTGTTGATAACTTTGCGTAACTATTTTGTGATGTTCTTAGAGTTTAAAGCGGAATATGATGGGTGGAGAAAATTGAAATCTATGGGATATATTAACAACCGCTGGACCAGATGAGTGATACCCTGTGATGACCCATTCCTCAAATTGTGACTAAAATTTGGTGTTCAGTCGGAAGATCCTCTCAGGGAGTACCGAGTGAACGAGGAGGCACTCCGGCTTGCAGGGGAGTCTGCCTTGTGGTTCTTGGGGATTGTAAAATTGTCTGCGAGAATATTTGCGATGATACTAACTCAAAGATTTTCATACAGGTAAGGCAACTGTAGCCCCATCACCACTATAAATATATCAGCTATGCAACTACAAGTAAGAATGAACAAAAATCCTGGTAGACACCCAATAAACTTAAGGAAACATTCAGATAAAGTTACAGAATACAAGAGGTCATTCTTTGTACATCATCTCATTGCATCTAAAACAGTGGCCCTCATATGCATCGACTTTCACAGTTTTTACGAAGTTTTTCTTCAATAACCTGAGTCCAAAACCCCATTGAGAGCTTCTGCTAGATGTCCTGTAACAGTATCTGAATCCACCTTCGTCTAGTAAATGTTAGGAAAGCACTGATGTAGCTTTTTCTTCAAGGCCCTATGGATATAATCCTCTTAGATGTCTTTAAACCAGGCCAAGCGCCCCCTTTACAACATTAGCCGAGACTGTAAGACTGTTCTTTCTATTCTCTCATTTAACTCTAATTCTGCCTCCCAAAGCCATGGGATTTCTTGTAGACATCCTTGTTCGTTGGCAGTGGAAATGTCTTAGATCATGATTAGGTTGGGTTTGTCCCATCAAGCCTGAGGGGTATCATGCACATTCCTATTTTTTGACTCCCCTTCTTCCTTCTCTCCTGTTTTTATAGAGCTAAACTTAGTAGTTTTCCTGGATAACTTACACCTTCTACCATTCACCTACATTTTCATTCTCATGAGGTCTCTGCATTAGGTTGATATTGGGTTCATTGGGCTGCACAAGCAAGAGCCACTGCTCCTAGCGTTAGCAGCCGGTACAGGCGGCTGTCTTCACGAGTATTTGGGTCTTGTGAAGTAGGGTCTGGTGACCTAGGAGCAAGGTTTGGCATTTATGTATTTCTCCTCATAATGTTAGAGCTTAACTTCTGTCGTAGTTGGTGAATACATGAAGCCATTCCATCCACCATGCCTAGCTCCTATACCTAGAGACCTCAGGGAGCCTATGCTAGTCATATCATGGCTATTACACCTGATGTGCATACCATACGGAGCTGGAATTCATGATTGCCGAAGCGCACTTTATATCATGGTGAATTATTCATAAATTTAATTCTCACGACATAAGGGCTAAGTATTGTGGGAGGTTGTCACATACGTTCATGCGACAGACGCAAACTTCACAACTTGTCAGCACACCTTCTGCTTGCCCATGAGTGGTAACAGCTTTCTCTTCTTTCTCCTCTCAATTTTATGAGTAGCCTAAAGATATTTTTCCTCTATTAGAGACAAAACACTACTAGTATCTCCTAGATATCAATGCGGATTAAGATCGGATATAGATAGCCTAGTGGTTGAATGAGAGGATATTCATGAAGCATGGGGGGTGTGAAGGAAAGATGGTGGAAGTGTAATCGACGACTTCAATTTCTTCTCCGACACTTCATCTCTCTAATGAAACCCTCACTAAAGACAAGTTCACAAATAAAACATAACCAAAGCATCTCGATCCTCCCGTCGGTCACAGCACCTATTGCTACCTCCATCGATGTACCCACTCCTCCGCACTCTTCCGTGATACCAAAGGAGAGACATGTCTAGAAAATCCTCTCCGTAAACCGCCGAAGCTCCAGGACAGTCCATTAGGTTCCTTAAGGACCCATCAGACTCCTGCTACTTGTAAAACAGACTGTATTCTTCCATTATCCACAACCTCCAACCCTAGGCCGGAAAGACACAAAAGTTTCATGTAGTCCTAAAAAGTATAGGAGACAGAGGTTAACGAGAAACCGTTTTGTAAATAACTAAAATTTCCAAGATACGTACTGTACCAGTATTCAACCAATCAATTCAGCAAGCTAAGAAAAGCCACCACCGATCCAGCATGAGCCCTGCACGGTATCACAGTAGGGTTAGCAACCCTGATCCCCCCTATCCCGCAGTATTCTCAGATTTCTGACCTTGGCTAATATATTAGCGACATGGCCACATCGAGGCAGACGTCCTCGGAGAAACACTTGCCCTGCGGTAGAGGGCCACTGGCCTTAGCCAGGAGGTGTCAGAAGCTGATATGGGTGGGGCAGAACTTTCGGCGTGCGGCTGGTCTAGGAGCATCTGATATAGACCTACTCCTTGGCCGGAAGCGGGAGGAGCGAGATTCTGTGACCGCAATTCTTGCGCTCTAAAATATTTACTAGGCTAGGTGCAAATATTATTTGACTGTGAGGCTTATTTTTTTCCCCAGAATACACCCGAGGTACTAAGTGTTGATTACGTTAGAGCTTTGTAGGAAGCTTTCTGCATTCAAAATATGATAGCGATTTTTTTCACTAAAAACGAGTTATATCATATATGGATTACCAATTAGTTTATATTTTCGATTGAAAAATATACTCAATAATCAAAGTTGAACACATGAGGCAATATAAGAGCGTGGCTAACACACCACAGCACTTTCCGGAAATCCACACCAAAAGGCCACCCCCGAAATGCTAATAGTGACCCACAAGAACCTCGGGTCGCGAATTTAGTATCTAGACACTTGAATGCCAAGGCAGCCTGCTGCTCCCAAATTCCGGAAACAGCTCACTGCATCGTTTCGATGGTTGAACTCGAGACTACTCCCTTTTCAAGTTAATTCCGCCGAAGAGTGTGATTTGCCCATCACGAACCATAATTTCCTTTATAAACCACATTTTCCTTTTTCTATCTTCGGGTTTTTCAAATTAATTTTTTCCAGAGAAAACAATACGCTCTCTATACCCAACTCAAGGAAAAACCCAAAATTCTTCTTTTCCTCCATTTCTATTATCGTTGAGTGGTTCGCACCGCTCAAATGATAACCCAACATTAATTATTCTGTGACCCCGCCACCCCATCCCTCTGACAACAATAAATTAAGGTATCTATGATATACGTTACACTCTTATCGGTGCCAGGGGTGCACCAATCTTTTCCTAAACAGCGTAAGCAGAGAACGAAAATCAAGAACTCTTAAGCTCACATGGGTATCAAGTGGAGATAAAGGAAAGGAGCCGGGGAGGGTAGTACAAGTATTTTGTATCATATCTTGTTTTATCATACCAAAGTACTGTCGTAGCACCGTAAGGCCAGAAACATGGGAATCAACAAACACCATAACGCCTCACCATTCACCCACAACAAGTGATGGACGGTAATGAATTACTCAACCTGTACAACAGAAAATATCAGCAATATTAAATTAAATGGGGGTATCATGTACCTGCAGTGATGAGAGCAAAGGGGGAGGATTCGGCAAACTCTAACTTACACAAGATTGAAGTCCCCCTCTCGGTTCTATAACCAGGAAAAATGTCCGCCTTTATGAGGGCTGCCGGGCCGAGTCTACTCAGCCCCCATGATTCCTTTACCAGCGGCGCTCTACCATCTCCAGCAATCCCACTATGGTTGCACGGTGAAGTATCAGAATGGCTGCAAGCAGGGTGGGCGTTGGAAAAGTGATTGCAAATGAACACAGGGCTTGGTAAAGAAATTCCTGTAGCCGGGATAGCACGTAAGTCCTCTGTTGAAGTAATAGTTGTCGGCGAAGGGTTTGGGAGAGCAATTCAAGGAGCTCTCTGAGCAGGATTGTAAGACTCAGAACGCAGATGTAAAATATGGCTGGAAAGGCGACAAGTGGGGGGTATACTTTGACAAAATGTAAAGGTAATGAATAAGAGACCCAGCAATGGAATCGTGAGCTCCGAAGAGACATGATCCCGACAAGTAAAGTGAGAGCCGCCACAACAAGTCCTACTATCGCTACTGGACTTTCACCACGGCTATCGTCCACTCTTTTGTCTCCCGCAGAATCACGCTTTTCGAATGGCGATAGCAAAGACTCGACTGGAAGTAGTTTGACGGATAACACAATGACCGGATATGATGCAAAGCCGAGAGATTATACTGATACTGTATTTTGTGTGTCGGATGCCGTGGATAGTGGAAGGGAATATCAAAAAGTTCGTTTTTTCGGATGGTCCACTAGAGAACGGGACGAGCCGCGGGAAATTCATAGAACCGAGAGAGTGATGACGAACTTGTGTGTTGAGAAATCAGGTGGAAGGGGGGGCAGCGGAGGGGATCTGGGTGTCCCGTGGGGGCGTGGGTGGTTCCGTTAGCGGTGCGGGGGGGTGGTAGTGGCAGGCTGATCGCCCCTGCTGGCTCGGTCGAGAGTTTGTTGCCGCACCGTGCGTGGTGTGTTTGGCATTGGGCAGGGGGTCGCAGAGGGCGAAGAGCGCTCGAGCCAGGCCGATTGATGGCTGCCCACACACCCCAAGTTCTCACTTTTGCTCCTCTTGGCGGCTTGAAGTTGCCAAAATATTAAGACTGTAGGGCTGTGCGATAACGGTCTCCCTGTACCGTACTGTACACCCCCAAGCCCAAGGTCTCCCTGGAATATTCAATCGTCGAAGGTGGCAACACCAGCGATAGCTACAGTATTGTACATTGTCCTATGTTTGGATCGATGGCGTGAATCGTTCTGTACCACTAAAACATAAAAGCCACAACATAGGTCAGAAGAATAATCGAATGAGCCATACGCAAAGTGGGTGAGAGGAGGATAAAGAATACCGGTGGCGGGAGGAAATAGGAATAAACTTTGCGAAAGCTAGAATAAAAACAAAGAGAACGCGATAGTTTCATTGTACTAAACAATATTTTTTTTCTTGCTTGAGCGTCTCCTATCTGCAGTTTCCATCCGGTAGTGGTTAATTGGGCGTAGTTGGGATATATTTCACTAGAATGCGTTGGGCCGGGGGCAGTCCTTAGGAAGAATCATCTGGCTTTCTCAGATAGCTGATGGTACCCCTCTGCCTGAGTTAGGAACAGCTAGTTGAGCCTAGAAACCTATGTACACGATGACTCGAGTAGTTATTTGTGACGGTTTACTACTGACATTTAGTCAGTGGTTAAGTAACCATTTGAATAAGATTGGCGCTGGATTCATGAAAGGAATACAAAAGGATATAATAGCCGGTTCCCCTCCTATTTCGCCTTGCTCATAGTCGGGAAAACCAAGTGCGACGCAAAAGCAAGTGCAACGCAACACAAAATCTTTTTTTCTGATTTTTTTTGATTTTTTAATTGGTCGCATCAAGGTAGGTGCTAGTAATATACATTATTAACTAGATATTTTTCACACCCCACTCTACCATCCAGATTTCCATCAATTAAAACAATACAGTAACTACAAATTATTAGGAATAATGATTTTGACATTGGAAAAACTGGAGATAAAATGGCTGAAGAAGAACCCAGCTGCTGAGGATTGAGTCATTCCAACCACCTTCAGACATGTTATATACTTTATTCCTGCTTGTGCCAACTTTGGTTAAAGCACTTAGTATTATTGATTCCCAGTTATTGGACGGAAGTACTTGGCATAATAAGCCACAACAGGTTGTGAAGGGATAAAGTAATAGCATGGAGAATTTGGAGAATTTGGCTAGTAAGTGGGATCCTGGTTCTTGTGCATCATGGAGTTCCATCACAAGGAATGCTGGTTTTCTTGGCTTAAATTAAAACCAAACCAACCATTTGGGGGCACCAATAAGTGGATAATAACCTAAATTGTGTGCATTGATGCAAGCAATTAAAAAACTGAAAAAAAAAAAGGGGGGGGGTTGTGTTGCGTCGCACTTGGTTTTGCGTCGCACTTGGTTTCCCCGACTATGAGCGAAGCGCAATAGGAGGGGAACCGGCAATTAATTGGTGGCGAGAGAAGAATATCAATCGGACGCGTGTCCCTCTCGGGTATCCTAGCTACCCCCATTGCTACCCAGAAATATACCAGCAGCACAGCGTAAGGAAAAGGTATGCAAGCTTATTCTCGGCTTTTCCGCTTCCTTCCAGGTCTTCTAACAACCCCAGGGAGAGCTCATTGAGCATCCATGTCGTTTTATTCCTCGGGACACGGGAGGGTGCAGGGTTAGTTAAGGACAGGGTTCAGAAATAAAAAAATCTAAGTTGTGTGGCAGCGGTTGCAGGATCTCGAACTAACCCTCCAATGCCAAGAAGGAAGGGACTTTAATATTCATCGCGGGAAGTAAATTATCGCCTTCCGTTGATGAAGATGCGCTTTTCTAGTAGAACCGCAACATTGTCAACCGGTGAGCTGGTGCGTCCGGTCCGTCTGTCTTCGGATGCGGACGGGACGGACGGGCATATTGGCATCCATTCAGACCACTGCCCAAGACGGGCGGAGCCTGCAAGTTTCTCAAGATGTGGGATGTGCCAGGTTCTAAGGGGGTGGTGGTCGGGCCCTGTGGGTAGTGGCCAGGCCTTGAAGGCTATTGCACGGCCCTGCGGATGACCGCCGAAAGACTTCATTCGTACTAAGACTGTAGGGCCTAGCCGTCAACCCCTAGGGCGGCTGTTTTCACGAAAGACGAACGCCATGCCCCGCAGTACTTACCCACCCTGGCCGGGGCGCCCTGGAGTACAGCCCACTATGGCCCTGCATGGCGCCCGGGACGGTTGGGAACACTGTTGCAGACCGATTCCGTTTAATCTATTAAGCCGGGAAATCAAATTCACTCTATTCTAATATAGACAGTAGAGACACACAAGACCCACGGGGAACAGGCAGTAAGTGCGATACCACCAGATTGCCTGTTTGGAGCTTGGACTATCGAGACTGGTTATATTTGTATTCTAATTTAGAAAAAAGAAAGAAAAGGCTACATACCAGTGCCTGAAACAATATTCAACGCCCTTAATAGGTTAGAAACGTTCCCTCTTATTGGAAAGAAACCGCTATTGTTAGGGGACTCTGTAACACGGCTACGAGGCAAGGTACTCAAGTCCGGGTGGAAGCTTGCGGCTTGTGGCAACAGTTTGTGCGGAAAGTAACTCTATCAGGTGAGAGAGTGTTCTTTTATCTTCAAGATAATGGGGAATGTATAAATATCTGTTTTTTTTGCGAAGCCCCCAAACTTTTTTTGGGGGGGGGCACATTTTGAATGGGGTGATTGAAATTACGGGTTAGATTGGCAGCAGAAAACGCAGGAAATGAGTGATATCCTGTGACGGGCTGACTGGGTGAGCGAAATTTGGTGTTGGAGAGGAGGATCCCCCAGGGAGCCGGGGGTGAGCAACGACGCTCCTCGGCTTGCAGGGAGGGGGGGTGGCCTCGCGGTCATTAAGGATTGTAAAATTGTTCACATGGATTTTTACAAGGATAGTAGCATACCTCTTGTTCTGGTTCTGGGGGAACGTATAACTGGAGCACGACGGAGAAAAAAAAGAGGACGAAATACGACATGATTCGGAGAAAAGTGCCAATTTGGTGATTCGTTTCCGGGAATAAAATACCATTTTTGCCTTTACCGGTTCACCTTCGCCCAAAGTGAGCGAGTGAGGGGTTGTGACTGAGTGCTCTTGCTCCGCTCAACTCAGATTCCTCGGGTGGTGAAGTGGCTCCTTCGATCACCGTCATTGGCTATCCAGACACAGTGGTGATTTCTCACAACACCATTTCAAACACTGGAAACCCCACAACAGCCTGTCAAATGACCACCGTATTTCTGTAGCAGATAGCCTTATCGAGGCTTAGGTGTAATGGGCAATGAGGGTGAGAGTGAAAGGAATTGTTTCCCGTAAGTTACCAATAGGACCCAGGGTCGTTTACGAAGGGGAAAGAAGTTTAACGAAGAAACAATTGTCGCAATTAAAGCGATAGAGTTTGCCGCTCTTCATAGATCCTGGAGTTCTGTGGAGCCTACCAATAGCAAAGGTCAAGTGGGTTGAGACGATCGGCTCTTCACCCACACGGGGCCAATATCATGATCACTCCACTTTTTCTCAGCTTGTTAAATTTCTATCACCCGAGCCCAGCAACCCACCTGCTAGTACACCTAGAACATTGCTATAAGCGACAAAATGTGGCTCTCGCATGAATGGTGCCACCAACTGTGCCAAAAATAGCCACCAATGAAATAATGCCCATACTTTCCATAATATCATTGTCCGAAACGAAAGAAAATCTTGGTGTGATAGATAAGAGGTGAGAGATTCTAGCATTTTATGTAGTATCCGGTCGAGTCCCTAATCCAGCGTCAGGATGTTAGAAACCGTCGGGCCTAGACCGTGTTGCAATTTCGATGTTGGTAGCTCGGCGAAAAACCGCCGGAGGCATTGATGGATGTCGTTTAGAACGATGCACCCAGGCGAGTTGAAGGAAAGGAGCCATGGCGAGCTAGCGGGTGATAGATGGAAAGCAGGAGGCATAGGATAGAGGTTTCTGGTTGATGGAAATGGTGAGGGGGTTGTCTCTTTATGAGGGACTGTAGAGAATAGTTTCATCCTTTGTTTTGGTGGGAGGTTGCGGAAAGGGAGAGAGACTCATGTGGTGATGAGGAGAATGTGCTTTGTGCCTTCTAGTTAGATGTGCCTTTTTCGCCTATGTGTTGAGAGTTAGAAGAGATGACGTTCCTGCCCAGATCAATATCATCGAAGTTCACCGTATTACCCCGCTGAGCACGATAGTATCGCCAAGAGGCAAGGGCTGATGCAAACCGACAAATTTCAAGGCGGTCTGATGGCTTTCAGAAAGGGGGAACTCAGCATGGGACTATTATCCAAGTCAGCTGTCGCAGGCAGCGCGGCCGGCCTACAGATAGCTCACAAATATACAGTCCTGCCTAGCTTTCGAAATATACCATCTAATCAGTCAATATTTTGTTAGCCCATGGCAGATATCTTCAGATGCATGATAGTATCTGCAGACGTCTTCGGATGCCCGTAGATATGTGATGCCTGAAGATATATACGAATACTCACTAATATCCATGCAATATCTGAAGATACATTCGGCAGGCTCAGCCCCGGGACATACGAATAGAAATCAAGGTGTTCCGATATTTCTCAAGCACTGAGAGTAGTGTGGATGCTGGGCGATTTGATATCACTCGATATATCCCTAAAGTGTAGATAAACCACCCACAAACCAACAAAACATTACCCAACCATGATATCACGCTGCTTTCCCTACCACCTCGGCTACGTTAATCTCAAACACCCCGCCTGGATCATCATCCGGACTGTTGGAGGTTCTGGATGGGTAATGGTTGATCAGGGTTGATTGTGGGAGTTTTGGCAGTCTGGCGGAGATTTCAGAAGTTCGATAGATCAGTGTGGAGGTTTATTGATTGACGGAGTAGATTCTGCGGACGTGCTTTTCCTTGGTTGTCATGGGGGTGTATGGTGGGGGGCGCAGCATGCACAGAGAGGTAGAGGTAGGTATGGTGATAGATGGGACGATCAGGGTACATTGTTTATGTTTTACCTATACAGCTGTCTTTACAGTCAGTTTAGAGTAGTGACGAATGAAGTTGTTTCACCTTGCCTCCCACTTTTGTTCGTATACCGCCAGTTCCGCACATATTCACGTAGTCTTCTATCCACTCCTGCGCAATCTTGTTGGAAAACCTTGCTGCCAATCGGCATGCTCAGACGAAAACCGTGATGAAATCAGCGACGAACACACCACCCAATGATGTAGAATGATCGGGAGCTAGTACGGTGAATAACGTGCAATAACCGAACGGCGAAATGGCTATGCCGGTCTACTAGTAAAATGCCGTATCGTGAACGACTCTCAAAAACCCTGAGTTGGCGATGCTGAAGAAAAGAAATATGCTTACTAAGGCTGTGAAAACTCTGCTCACAAACGCGGGGCTCACGGTGGAGGGTGGAGGAGATCTCTATTCTCGCAACAACAACTTGCTCACTCGCACTCGCTAACTAACAAAACCCGGAAAAGACAGGAGTATAAATAAACAAAAACCGGGACGACTTCTTATCCTTCCTATGATCACTACCGATCTCTCTTTGTGCCCAGGCTCTTCCACACTCGTCTAGCTAAGTCTCCCTTTCCTCTGAGTGTTTCCCTGCTACCAAATGAAAGACAAGAAACAATCTCCACAAAGACGTCCACCGCGCATGGCCTCCGCTCCGGTCTTGCCGCTCGACTCTTACAACTCTGGGCACTCCCTTTGGCCCCCGTGGTCGTGCTGCTTCTGTTCGCTTCCGCGGCTGCAATATGGCGAGCGAACTCATCAACGAACAATCAAGCGGCGAAGGACATGCAGTGGCGAGCAAGCACCCCATGCGATTGGACAAGAGGCAAACGACAAAGGTGAACAGCTCGGGAAAGCTGAACGGACGGACGGACGGACGGACACAAGAATGAACAAAAAAACGATTATTGTGCACGCACAGGCCAAGCTCACCAGCCGCTTGGGTTCACTGCATCTGGATCGGCAAGATACCTAGCAATTTTCCCATACCCTCTCCCCTACCACATCCTCCTCCTAGCGCTCTTCATCCTAATCATTCCGCGTTGTAAATTGTTTCTCCTCGAATTTATCCTGATTCCTAGATTTGATACAACTATTCAGGTGAGAATATAAGTGCACAGTATACCATGGATCTCCACAAGGTTGTGCACAGAGCGGTCATTTAACTCCCAGTGGTATACGTAATAGTGGTGAACATAACGTATCATGCCAGATAGTCATATAGGCACAGAGAGTGCTGATGCACATTCCCATGTTCCGTTCAGTCCATGCCAATTTATATGCATGCAATAAAAGCTCCCGGAAATTGTTGTGACCATGCCCAATCACTCGGAAGCCGGCAGATATCTAAAGTTCTGCTAGGCCGGGCCAGACGAGCCCCGGAAGCCGGACTGCAGCTGACGGGCTGCTTGTGAACACTACAGCATCATTGCTGGGTCTGTTCTTTGAATTAAAAACACACAAGACCAGCTCAAGAAGAAGTAAAGTACTGTACGGCCCAGTGGGGGACACAAGCCAAGTGACGGCCCGAGCGACGGCCCACCAACTCTGTCCAGAGCCCTGGGAAGTCCCCCAATAGAGAGAAAAACCCATCCCGACGGCTATGATACCTGTTGGGTGGTATTAGTTTTGGCTCGATCTATTTATTCGGCTTCTGTTTTCATTTCGCCCCCCTCCCCCGCACGCCAGGGTCACACTCCAGGATGTGTTGGTCAGTGTACAGTACAGTATCATACCTAAAATCATACCAGGGATTTCTATTTTTCAAGAAAAACGGAAAAGAAAGCCCTTCACCTGCACCGCGACCTCTTGTTATCTCCCAGTGAGGATGCCGAGGCCTATCCATGAGAGATCGTGGGTTGTTCCGTGGTTGTGAACTTCCTTACGCACGCATTTGCCCAAAGACGGAAGCAGAAACGACCGCTCCGCCCCGTGGCCACCTCACATCGGCTGTTACTGTACCAGTACAGTACGGACCGCTTCCTCCAATTTCTCGCCGTTTGCCCTTATAAAACCTGTTTGGATCAACGGCTGTGCGTTAGTTGGCATTGGAACTCTTTTTGCACAACAAAATTTCCCGCCAAATTCGGGTTCTTCCCAGAAACGGTCGCTTTTGACCGTGTCTCAACGGAGCAGCTGATAGTTGCTAGGCTCACCGAAAAGCAGTTCCGTTCGGGCTGAAACGGAAGTGAAATGATCGCTTGTATTCAGGTGTAAAGGTATTCGGGCGCTGTATCACAGCGCCCGACCTTTTGTGGCCACCAAAAAGTCCTCATGAGTTATCACTCAACCTTCCTAATCTGGTTTAGTTTACATGCAAAACCCAATGGTGGTGCGCCGGACCTAAGTCAACCCCCTCGTACAGTACCGGGTTGGGTGCAACGGAATGGTACTCGCGAAAAAAAAGTTCTGTTCCCGGCCTCCCCCCGCCCCAGGAGGACGATTTGAGCAGCGCTTCTCTCATGGCAACGGGTGGAGAGCGGTTCCGAACTCGGTGGGGGACAGACTCCCTTACCAGTATTTGAGCGAATAGTATACAAACACATCCTTAACCCATAGAAACATGAAACAACGAGACTCAGTGCAGCCGAGGATGCAGCCAAAGATTGAGCAATCTGCACTCACTTGGTACAGGATCGGCAGGGGTGGAGTGACGTGTCGTTTCACCGTCACGAATACGTGGCAACCCTGGCAACAATGGCACTGTTAAAAGGCACTGGGAGATCCTTAAAGAAGCAGAGAGAGAGAGAGGGGGGGGGCGAAAACAGAGTATTAGGATCAAGAAGGACATCCAAACAGAATAGAGAAGGATTCATCTGGTTTGGTGCTGTTGTCGCTCAAAAATTTTATTACTTTCTTCTCCCTTTCTCTCCTCATCCATCATCGACCTTTCCGTGCCGGCTTTCTTTGATAGAGTCCAACAATACCGCTGGCCCATTGTCGTTACTTTTACAAGTGACGATCTGCCTGCCCCCAGAGCAGCATCCTTCGTTTGTTATCGGTATGGCCAAAGGCTCGCCAAACTCGCTATGCAGCCAAGGCCATCGTGCATGGAGTAGTGGCCGATCAAAGTATCATACGGCAATCTCTGTGGGCCTTTTCCTGAGAAACGATGCTCACTGTGTACTCTAGAGAGTCGCTGGGGGTTGGGGGGGCTGGGGGGGCCGGGCGTAGTGCACAGCAGTCACGGCATCTTCAAGCAACCCTGCACTTGGCCAGAACTTTGGTATTTCTCGGAATGCCCAACCGCCGCAACCCGTGGCAGTGGAGGTGGTGCGCCCACATTCGCATGCACAGTTACCCTTATTTCCTCTATCATATGTCTGCTGCTCGCGCGGCAAGTCGAAGCCGGACACTTTGTAGGGGAATTGTCACTCTGTGTGTCCGGCTTCCATTATACCACGCGAGTATATAGGATCTGTTTGTTAGGGTGATCAATAGAATTTAATTTTCCAATTCTCTCAATCATCTATCCTGTCACCGAAATGAACGTAGGTGAGGTCCTGGACGCTAGAGTATTATAATTCCTGAACAGGTTTTAATTGTCGTTTAGCCCACACTTTAGGCCTGCGATTAACTGTCTGATGTTCCATAACTCGCCACTCATGAGCAGACATTGTTCATTACAGTCTGAAAGAGATAACAAAAACGAAGAGGCACATATATCAGAATGTGCATGTTTGTTCGCTTATCTCCTTTCTTCAATCGTGTACGTCCCGAGGACTGCGTCTTTGCCGACATCAGCCATCGCTCGCTCTTCGGTTGATAGTCAGGATGGGGTGAATTCCATTTCTCCAGCAGGACATCCAGAGGGAAGGTGACCTGCTCGGGCGATAGGATATTTACGATACACCCTAATCGAACTCGAGGGTGCTTTTGCCTGTGCGAAAGCAAAATAGGAGGAGGGAGGAAATCAAGAAGGGCCTCTAGCACGCATGAACACTAAGAGGAGTTTGAGCGAAGAAGGTGGGGATAGGAGCGCAAGTATTTTGAATCCTGTTTTATTGTGCCAAAGTACAATAGTAACCCGGAGACTAGAAAGCGGCCCACCCGCGAGCGCCATACCATCTCCTGCGATCACCAACGGCAAAAATCTACCCAATCTATTCGGCAGAAAATGTCAGTAATGTTGCAGTAAACAGAGGTGTAATTTGCGCGCGCTAAGGAACGGCAGGTGTAGAGGAGAGCACTAGGGGAACCTGCACCTACTAGACCCCAAAAAACCCTGGGCTGAATACCTAAACAAGATGCACAGATTCTTGGAAACTGCCTAGCGACTGCCTTGCTCGGGGGGTCTTGGTTCGAGCCACTCCTGGTTGTGGGGGGCTCTGCCATCTCTGATGATGCCGTCATGACTGCGCGGGGCGGTGTTGCTGTCTTCACGCAGGGTGTGGGAAGAGCGATTGCAAGTGCTTGAAGGAGTGATGTTGGGGGCTTCATGGGCAAGGCTTGGAGGTGTAATGTCGCCGGCTTCATCGTCAATGTTTGGAGGAGTAATGGCGGGAGCTTCCTGGGATAGATTATAGGGTTCAGAATTTATATGTAAAATATGACCAATGAGGCGAGGAGGGGAGGGTATACTTTGATGAACTGCAAAGGTAATAAATGGGACACCCAACGGCGGAATCGTGAGCTTCGGAGGGACACAATTGCAACAAACAAAGTGAGCACAGCTACAATAAGCCCCATTATCGCTACCGGTCCCTCACCATTGCCATCACCCGCTTCTTCGTCCCCGCCGTAATCACGTTTCCTGACTTGAGACAACATAGCTTCGATTGTCTGGCGTGAGACGGCAGGCATGATGACCGAATAAGATTCAAAGCAGAGGGATCTACTGGCACTCGGCTTATGTGTTGAAAGAAGTAGGTAGTAGAAACGGATACCTATCGGTTCGTCTTTTGGGAGGGTCTCCTTGAGTATCGAGGGAGCTATAGGTACATGTGGAGGGTAGTGATGAGGGAAGGAATAAAATCGTTCGGCGTAGGATGGTGGGGCCATGGCTGGCGATATTTAAGTCTTAATTCCTCATTGCAAAAGACATCCGTTGTGGTGGGGTGGGTGGTTGGAGTAGGTCATAGTCCGTACGAGCTGCAAGAGAGAATGCATTACAATACAGTAGCAAGAATATGGAGCAGCAGCACCACACCCAACCTACACCAGCCATAGAAAAGCAAGGATTCGCACTGGGAGGCCGGACGTTTGTGAGATCTGCACAAGGACATGTGGTATGATAGTCACGAAGGAGAAGAATGATCCACCCAGTGAGAATGGTCCATCGGTGGTGATCATTTGATTGTGATTGCCCCGGAAGAAATTTTCACCGCTCACTGATGTCCGCCCTGCGAGAGATAATGGTGACAAGGGATGTGAAAATGGTGCTCAACGGAATCTCTGTCTCGGGATGTCATAGGGAACCAAGAAGCGACGGGCACATATGATGGGATAGTATCATACTAGAATACTCGGGTACTGTACTATCATTTGTCACTGCTACAAGTATCATCACTTGGCTTCAAGCTCCCAAAGCACCGGTAAGTCTGTGAGCTTTTGGTCCTTCGTCGGAATTTCTGTATTTAACTGTTTTTTCCCCCCAATTACTCTACAGGTCCATCTATGCACTAGGTTTTAGAGAGGAAAAACAGTCTATTCAACTATCACCCAGTGGCTAGGTATGAGTACCCGGTGGGAAGAAATATCAAGAATACTACTAGACTAGTGTTGTGGGAGGGGCGGTGCTCGGGAGGAGTTGGGAACAGAAGCTTCTCGATGGTGCAGATCGTGTAAGGTATGGTAGGCGAAACAATGGGCGGTTATCCTAGTAAACTGTCCTAGAAGTAAGGTAAATGGCGAAATTATCCCGATAGCGTACAGATACCACAAAAAGCTCGGATGATTGGATAGTGTGCTCATGTACCGGGGGTTCAGGTCAGTGGTGGAATGTTTTTGGATTGAGTTCCGAGTCACTCAGCCAATGAGAATTTCATGAAGATTCTAGGGTCAGGGTTTTTTGCGTTCGCCTAACTTTTTTTCCCCTGCGAAAGCACCGCCGCGCATCAAGGAAAATCCTTCCGGGTTCGACCGTCTCTATGGTTAGACTCACCAAATTCTCACCAATGAAACGCCCCTTCGCCTCACTTATGCTTTATCATTTTTTTTTTTAAATCCACGGTCTATCTGTGTGGGGTGGATTCGCTGTTCTTCTTTAAAAAAACTCTTTTCCACCCCAGCACTTCCAATTAAACTCAGCCCCTAGAAAACCCTTTCCACACCAGAATTTTCCTTCCCCCCATCCCGGCCAACTTTATTCCCTCCCCACCATCTGGCCACCGGGCGCAAAGACTGCTTCGACCCTAGCACTTCTGCATGAGCTCAGAGTGTAAAAGACTCCTTCTACACCAGATTATTCCTTCCCTGCTTCCCTACCGACTTTCCCCCACTTCTTTCCCGTTTGGTCTTTGGGTATGGAAGACTGCTCCGACACCTGTGATTCCATTACCGTATTTCCTCTTATGATTCGCTATTTCCGGTAGGTCGCCAATCTCTCGGGATTCACAGACAAAAGCTCTTGAGAAGGATTAGTGCTCCCCTTACACTTTATAGCCTAGGTCATTTCGCTGTGCTGGATCTCGTTGATAGCTTTCGTAATTACGTTACCTTGCCGAACTAAACCTATCTTGGGCTGATGTCACTATTCGCAACGATATTTCTGACACGACGGTACAATCTCTCATGGGGTGGTGACGAATATCAGGGGGTGACGAACAGATATTTTTTGTTACCCTACTTTGACGAATTTCAATTTTTTATTGGCCAAATACCCCTGTTCGTCACCCGCTGATATTCGTCACTACCCCATGAGAGACAGTACTCAGGCACTCGAGTACCGGTACCACAGTTGGGCGATGTGTTGACCGAACCGTGACCCAGGTGTTTAATCGCGATAGTGACCTTCCGATAACCCGGAATACGCTTGTAGATCAACGAAAAATGGACCCGTTGATATGCTATCTATAAGTACCTAGGTTTAAGTACCAGAACACCTTCTGAGTCAGAATTTAGTCTAAGAACTCAGACGCGCACCGACAATCCGCTATAACAACCTCTGATCCCTGTGTTCCGGTACTTGCCCTTGGGTACCTGTACTTGTTATGGTAACCAGATTATCAATAAAGAATCAAAAGGGGTGGAACTAAACCCAATTGGGATAGGGATGAAACATTATCTATTGCATAGTTGTCTGCAGGTTGGTTGACTCTTTGCTAAAGGAAAGAAAAGAGGTCACCCGTATGTGGCGAAAATTAGTACGTCAAGCTGGCTACCTAAGTAGGAAATCTGCCGGGCCAAATACCCTATCATATTGTAACTCCTTACCTGAGGAAAGGCGTTCTTTTTGCGCGTTGGCACCGAGACAAACTTAACCACTCCATATGGAACAGGGGACAGTGTTCTGGGACACTGAATGTGGGTTGGAGTTAGAGTCTCTGGGGATAGTAGTTCTTACCATTTGCAGGCGTGGCCGCAACAACACCGAATGAATCTGGGAAGGTATCCTTAATTGGCTAAGGTTTCCCTACAGTGAAACCAATGAAGATGGGGGCGAAAAACAGAACGTGGGAAATCTCTTTCTCAAAAACCCAAATCTCTCCATCAACCATGGCGTCTATTTCTTGGGCCCGCGCTGCTCTCTCTTCTCCTTCCCTCTCTCTTTCCCCTTAGTTCCCCTGAACCAGCTCTACAGGGGTTTCCGCTCAGTGATCCCAAGCGGCCAGTCCGGACTATGGGCCGGACTGCGGGTCGGCAGTCCGGTCAGTCCGGCCTTGGTTTTGAAAAGCCTGGGTTAGTCCGGTCGAAATTCTGAGCGGCCGCCAAAGCCCGGCGGCGCCCAGGCAACCGCCAGATCGAGTCTTGGTGCAACCCAGGTCAAAGCCGCCAGATCCCCAGGCACCCCGAAGATATCTATTGACGGCCCGCAGGCTTTCCATTTTTAATCACTCGGAATAGGATAATAGGAGCAACATGCCTCTAGTGCTACAGATCTCGCTTAAGACAAATCTATGTCATCCACCGATTAACCACCACGATACCCAAATATACCGTCCGACCTCAAGATACTCTAGACCATCCTTCATACAACTTTCTAATCACCTCTGGAATAAGCATTAACCCCGTGATTTTATAAAAAATTAATCCGGTTGAATAATAAAATATTTCTTAGTAATGAAACACAAGCGATCACTTGAAACATCGGCCTGCAGGTGACCCAGGCCAGGCCCGTCTTTCGTTTGGAAAAGCCGCTTTCCCACATTCCAGCCCGGTCGTCCCTGAACAAGCCTGGGTCAGTCCGGCCGTACTCAAAGCTGGACGGACTGGCCGCTTGGGATCACTGTTTCCGCTTACAAATAATCAATCAACAAATTTCTGACGACTAACCATCATCCTATATCACGGAAACTCCTATTGGCAACCCTGAGTCCATAACCATCGCCGACACTATTCAGCGACAAAGGTCTCAAGCCAAATACCACTCCTCATCGGTGTGTCGCTGGACCTTCCTCCGGTCATTCTGCTCTTCTTGCCACCCTGAACGAGGCAAGGCGGCAGCTTTCTCTGTGTCTTCGAGGTGTCGGAATCTTATGGCATCGTGCCCTTCCTGGTATTGTTCCGGTGGTGCCGAGATGAATGGTGTTTTGCCCCCCCCTCGCAGTATTGAGCTCACAGACGAAAAGACCTTTCTCAATCCTATCACTTACCTCTATACCGGTGCCCCAAAAGTCTTGGATACGAGAAGTTTCACTCCACAGACTATGGTCAGGTGGGGAAAATGCCGGAAAAGATTAATCCACTTGAAGCCATGGTGAGATTAACTGGTGGGGCACTTATTGAGAGATCTCCCGTATAGCTAGTGTGGACACAATCAGATCACACTCGATTACTGTATCTACGCGTGTATGTCTAGGCAATCATGTTAGTATAAAAATTGTCTGCCCCGCACACTTGGTAATATATTCTCACAGAGACTCTCTATTGCTAATTCTTGGATACAATTACCTTCGAAATTCAAATCATATATGCCCTGAAATTTACCATCCCCGCAAGTGGCAAAAACTGTACCACGTAATCTAGCGAGAACCGGTAAGCATTAATACATCTAAATAAGATTTTTATCCTTGCTCTGTCTCAAAATTTCAATAAAACACTATTCTTTGGCTCTTTATAGCCGGGACGGAACCTTTTAGGGCTGTGATCTAGACGCAATTGTAAGTTTCGCCTCAACCGCTTCATAATTCAACGTACTTTCGCCTGTCAGTTCTCGCCAGACTATGCTGTATCCGAGACCCCAAGCGAACGGAATAGGGCCAATTACCCCGCCTCACAGGTCTTGGAGTAATTGGCTGTTGGAAATGGAATTGAACAAAAGTGCTTGAATTTTCTATCACATTTCGTTATAGGAAAGCAATTCTAGTTGAGGCAACCGGATAATAATAGACTAAACTCGAGCATAATCGGCTATGCTCGATCATAATCGCACATTTGAGCATGAGGCCCGCTCGATCGGATCGTGCTCGAGCATACCCTCCATAATCTTCTCCAGCTTGCTCATGTTTCTACGTCTGACCCTAACCCTCCCCGGTACCAAAAGGGAAGAAAACTATGATGCCGGTACTTCAAGAGAAGAAGTTTGCATTATTTCGCATCCCTTGCTTTTCCCCATCGTTGCTGGTGACATGATTGCTAAGGCTTGAGACTTCTAGCTTCTGTTTGTGTATGGGGGAATATCACTCTACTTCGTATAGATTAGCTATCATAGGAAACCATGCTATTGAGAGCTCGTACGATCATGCTTCCCCACTCTGTAGGCTATGATTCTATCGGTTGAACTGCTAAAATCATGGGTATTTCGCGCCACCTTCGTCAGTGCGAGGCCATGGTGAATAAGCAGCCTTTCTCCTGTAACCAAAACTTCGCAGATCCGTATTCCAGACCACTACCAAGATTAGATGTTTGACTACACCAACTCTCATCATACCCGAGAATACCTTAGCACAGTTCCAAGTCCTCCTAGGTTATAGATGGTTTAGAAACTGATGAGGAGGGAAATACTTTCAAGGTTTTAGGAGTCAAGATGATGGGCTTTGGGCGTTGAGGAAGAAGGGGCAAGACATCACAGAGAACGAAGAAAAAAAGTAATAGAGAACAATTAGTGTCAGCATATGCACAGTACTCTGTGCAATCCGAATAGAAAAAGGTAACCTTCTAGAATTAGTCAGTTGCACCGGGCTGGTTCCTTCCCCTTGTTGGCCCTGCTTTCCGGCGCGTAGCTGTACCGAGGCTTCTGCGGGGACTGTACTCTACTCGTAATCCTCCGATCCTTCTGAACACGACTACCATTGCATGTAACCAGAGTTTTGCGGCTCGGGGCAATCTTTCACCCAACATATTTTGCAATAGCGGCTGTGTTTACAACCGTCAGAGAATTACGAGCACTGCAGCGTTTAAGGGCAGGAAAAATTCTGTGGACTCCTCCAACTAATCCTCTCATTCCAGGAATGAGGGAATTCTAGTATTCATTGCTTGCTGGGAATTTCGCTTCCATAACTCTAGGGGACGTTGTCATTTACAGTATAAACTAAGGGACTATTCAGTTGTGATCAAGATACAAGACCACAGTTTCCGAAACCAAGGATTACAGGCGGTCACGCCAGGTGCAAAAGCCAGCTATGCTTTATGTAAATATTGTCCGGTGTTCGAGAGACCGGAAATCTGGAAAACGGCTAGATGAGGGGGTACGATCTTGACGCAAAGAAGGCGCTTGGAGTTTGGTATTCTTCGCTAAAAATAAGAAGCTCTGCATCCGTTTGGTTAGGGAATCGGAATAGGCCAAATGCTTTGGAACCATAATTGTAGAGTGTATTCTTGTGAGGAAAGAATCCATCCCTATCAATAGATCTGGAGAGCAAAACATCAGGAGATTCGGGGGGAGGGGGGGCAAAGGGTGCATGGAATGCTAATAGCTTCCTATCTAAAAGGTACTTTGCGCCTCTCATAGAACCTTTTCCTATCAATACTCACATGAGGATGACAATATCAATCAATTATTATTGAAGAAATATAAGCAACTATGAAGTCATAATGCTACTTTGACCAATGCTATAGTGTTTTAGATGAGTGGTGTGTGTAAAGATACACATTTCTGGGGTAAAATGTCAAACTAATCACGTCATTTTGCACCAACCCCAAGATCGCACGACCCCTAGGGCTATGGGAACAGAAAAAGGGAAAACGGAGGGGATCTCAAAATTTCCCTTAACATCCCAACTCAGAGAACCAAGTCGGATGGGGTCGAGTATCCTGGGGCGTGATATTTCTGATGGAATGCAACCTTCAATAAATGTTAAACAAAAAAGCAGAAAAAGAGAGTCGAAGTCGTGCTGATAGCTGATACTTATAGTCTTACCTGACTCCATTCTCTGGCGTGATCCCGTCAGACTTAGTAGGAAATTACAAAATTCCCCATTGCATTGGCTGAGTGGTTGGGCTCAGAAATTACCACTGAAGATAAAGTTTTGGATCTTGGGGTGGAGGGCATTTTCATGACCCTGGAGGTTCTTATACTCATCATGGTGGGTGTGCCGAAGACTTGAACCATTTTCAAAACTGCAGGATTTGTTGAAATTATGATTTTCTACCCTCAAATACAGATTTCACCCCTCTCACCAACAAACCCTACATTATCGCCACTGCTGTAGAAATTCCCCCATTCATCAATAGAAATATCACTTAAATACTGTATTGTGCAGAGCTCTCGGATTTTCTCCTCCTGTCTTGCTACTACCATACCGGTCTTTCTTTCTCCGTCTGCCTATATCAGAATACTCAATATGGCTACACTTCAATTGGAAACGTCTTGAGTCCTCTGATGCCCCTTTTCACCGCACAAATTGGCTGCGCAAATTGACTACATAATGGGAAGAGAACCCCACTGTGGTGAGGGGCACCCACGGCCGGAGTAGAAAGATATTAATGAAAATTCTGTCAAAAGTGACTGCACGCCTTGTGACAGGTTATGAAACACTACAAGATAATTCTATCCTAGATATCGCACTGGCATTGACAATTATAGACTCGATCACAAAACTCCACATTACTATAGTGTGCCCTACATCGATATGCAAGAGAATACCGAGAGATGGGTTTGAAGAAGCTCAGTCCAGAATAAGTGGAATTGCCTCCCGGACATATTTTACAGAGCACTCACAGTTCACCATGGTGCGGCACTTGGCAGCGTGCCTTGCTTTGAGTAAATTGTTGCTTTTTGTTTTCCATATCTGTGGCATTTTATCTGCTTTTCACAGAGTGATCAAGAGTAGAACATCTGATTTTGATGTGGTATGTGTCGCGTATAGCGATTCTACTACACTAGGTTCTACCGAATTCCCAAAGTGGCCGGAAATCGTAGCATAGTTGAAGGCTAGAGAGCTCGAAAATTTCCAGATACGGATCAATTGTGCAGGCAGGTATTTAACGATACCACTACTACCCCCCAGGCACTCGTTCCTAGGCAGAGGATTTTACTATGTCTGTTGACTTTAACTGGTGTTTGGCGCGAGGCGGGGTCATTCGGGCTAATGGCGATCCCAGCTATCTAACCGGACAAGGTGCTCCAAGGGTTTCTTGGCTATGAATGAGTGGGGAAGGAGGGTAGTGAGTGGCTGCTGGTTGAGGGGAGGGGGGGGCGAGAGAAGGTATCATAGTGAGGGATGAAGGCAAGGTTCAAGTACCTTGGACCCATAAAATTCCAAAATGCAGCTTTCTTCGCGACCCGGGGTAAGGTTTCTCCGCATTTTTTCTCTTCAATTATGGGTTTTTAGAAAGATTTCCCTTCCCAATTTATTGTAGTAGGTACAGGTAAGTTTTTCTTACAGAAATATAGTGCGTAAGTAGTGCGCGACTAGCTCGGGGTCTAAATATACGAAGGTTTGTTAGTAGTTGCACATAGTCAGCGGTTCACTGCATGAATTTTGAACTCGATACAGCTCTGTAATATTCACTAAATAGCGAGCATCCGGCACAACAAGCACTAGTTTACACAAGACCTTGAACTATGGTAGCATATACTACTGAGCCAGGTGTCAAATTGATCGTCTCCCCTCCAAACCTAGAATTGTATAAGATTGAGGTGAAGATCCACACAACAGAGTAGGCGCGATTGTGAGGGATTTTCATGCGATAGAAAAACCAATCCAGGACTCCACCAGCACTGCGACATCGAATCTCCTCAGTGAACTCCGAGTAAGGGGGCTGAGGCATGCAGTGGAGCTCGTTTGGTAGTCGGTTGGCAATTTTTCAAAACTCCGCAATATTCATGAGGTATCATAGACTGAGCTCTATGATGTTGAATCATCCTACCATACATTCACGTAATATTCATAGTCTCCGAAACTAATGGCGTACCACTAACAAACACCCAGAGTTTCTTTGGCTAAAAATTACGTACTAGCCGCCGGTTGCTAGAGCGGCGTCAGCAGAACCCCGGCCTCTAAAATTCAGTATCATACGATACTTATAACATGAAAAACCCCAAAGCGGACAGAGAAACAAACTGGCATATGAAAGGCGGAGGAGAGGTTGGCGGAAAGGATCTCACCCACAAGCTATGGGATTAAGCTTTCCATGTACTAGGGTACAAGGGGCAGGGATAAAATCCTCGCACACACCAAAGTGGCTTACCAGCAAAAAATCCTTAAAAACTGGCGAGGTCACAGGTTGGTATGTTCGGACACTCAATGCCTGCCCCTTGTACATGGGTAAGTTGGGCGCTGTAGCACAAATCTCAGAATTTACTAGCCTATGCCGGGTGTTGGCAGCCTGTTTGGGGTGTCGCCCAACTTTTTTCTCCCATACAAAAAAACGCCACAAAACGGGCTTCCCTTATTAGTGAAAACCCCCGTTCCCATGTACTCGAGTATTGGTGTCGCCCGACTTAAGGCACCCCCCGAGTACACTAAATACCCGATCGAGTACAGTACCAGGGGTTGTGGGTAATTCTGTCGAACTCTTTTCCATTGGTTGCAGGAGTTTCACCCAATAACGAATAACCTGCTGCCACCTGTAGCAATTAGTCAGTATGTCCCAACAGTCAATCTGAAGTACTCGAGTATGAGTTCTGATACCCACAGTTGATCAAACATCACCACTGCCTCTGTGAAATCATAGTATTCACCATTTTTGTTTCTTTGACTCTTTGATCTTATTATCTATCGAGTGACGAGATATGAAGGTAAAAGGCCGTCGGTAGGATTATTTACGGGTAGGGTAGAGTGTAAAGGGCTATGAAACAACTCAGGATGAGCGTATGCAAATTATCACTTTGAGTGATAAGGCAGGTATGACCTGGAAGGTATGTGTTGAAGTCGCTAGATAAATAAAAGATATGCAACTCACAAAAGACAGAATATTGCAATTCAGATGAATTTAGACTTCCGAACATGCCACAAAATATATCAGAGAGCCATACTATGGGGCTCACCATCGAACCGGTCGCGATCTGGCTGTCCCATGATTTTTGATGACGCCGAGAAAGCCCGGCTGCGTGCCTTCGTCACACAAGATAAACGCACTCGGCGTCTGCAGTGGGGGGAGGTTATCATTGAGCTGGAATATAATTGCTCGGTACGAACTCTGAGGGATGTTATGGCATCCATGCGATATCACAAGCGTCTTCCGCGTAAAAAGTAAGCTTTATTTTAATTCTTCTACTGGCATGGTTGGACCTCATACTAGGACACTGGAGCTGCTTTTCCTAGAATTATCCTGTCTTTTTTTTCTACCTTGATGGGGTGCGAAAAGACTGTTGTTTACTGTGCATTTTTGCTGTGTTTTTTTCCCATAACCTGAAGGAGGGAATTCTAGACATCTTAGCATGAGGTTCAATTATTCTAGTTGTTACAGTAGTCTCACTAGTATTCTTCTAACTAATATTTTTAAAGGTGGGGTATACGGCGTCAGAATAAACCAAAGCGTGTGGCATGGTGCCGGGCACACTTAGAGTGGTCGGAGGAGGAATGGAAACGAGTTGTTTGGACTGACGAGTCAACTTTCAGTACGGCAGGGTTCTCACATCGGCCTTGGGTCACTCGACTCCCTGAGGAGGAATTCCATCCAGACTGTATCGCTGAGGTTTCGCGGTCGGGGAGGAAAAGCATCATGGTCTGGGGTGCTTTTTGTGGAGAGATCAGGTCTGAGCTATATATTGTCCCTCCTGGCAGTACTACGAACTCGTAGAAATACAGGGACAATGTCATGATGCCATACTGGGTACTATTTTGGCATCAGGAATGCCAGGAATATGGCTGGACAAAGGTGGTGGAGGACAACGCTCCCGGACATCAAGGTTATGCAAAAGCCTACCGGGCACAAAATGGGATTGACTATATTCCTTGGCCTCCACAATCCCCTGATTTAAACCTGATTGAGGCTTTATGGGCAGAAATGGAGACAGAACTAGTGCAGATTCATAAGCGGGCCTCAGATGAAGAGACTTTAATTACTATGCTACAGATAGCATGGAGGAACATCATGGCTGAGAGGCAGTTACAGCTTATCAGAAGTATGCGAAGGCGACTAGAGGCTGTAACTGAGGTGGGTGGTAATGCTACTCCATATTAAATTTGTAGAATAGAAGCCGCTCTTCTCACTATGGAGGAGTGCCAAGAGTTCGACTGACTTTTTTCCATCACCAAATTATGAAGCAATCAACCAATAGTGCATGCAGTCAACTTGCATGTCCATAGTAAACTCAGCCTATAAGCACAGAGTTCGACAGACTTTTGCGCACACCCTAAGTACGCGGTCAGATGAACTAATTCTAATCTGTCAATGTTCTAGAACACTGGGTGCGGGGAATGCGGGGGAGGGGATGGTACTACCCATAAGACAGAGACACGCATACCCGAGTAGTGTTATGGTTCGTGGAACTTCGTGCCGTGTGTCAACAGGGCCAAGGCGGATGTGACGGGGGGCCCCTGACAGAAATTATAAAGGGATGAAAATGTCGTAGCGTGCTCAATTATGGCCATGATAGAGGTGACGGATTGCGCGTATATTTACTCCCGATTCCCCGAATAGGTTGGGGGTCTCACAATTTATGATGGACTGAATGTCTCGACAAGCTTATGGGATAGGGAAACACTTTACGGTCCAGAGATAATCGGTTTAAATTAAAAAATTGTCATCTCATATACATCTTACATACCTGCACCGAAGGACACCTCAGCCAAGCCACTCTATCTCAAAAACCTTTTATTTTTATTTGCCTGATTATGTATGGGTCAGATATGGAGAAAGAGAGAAAGGGTAACAATTTTTTTTTGGTTACCGCTTTCAAATGTGCCCCCTCCCAATCGCAAACTATAAAAGTCAAAAAAGCCGATAGTGTCGTTTTAATTGTGGCTTAATCTACGTTTTAGAACTGATAATTGATGTTCCATGGCTTGTCTCTCATCCACCTTTTGATACTGCCATCAGTCTTTTCTTATTATACCATCGGTGCAATGTCTTCTTCCGCCTACTTTTTCACCACCGCACATACTAGCGACCACCCCTTGGCGGCCCGCGCCTTAACTGAACAACTGCACCAGTGTATCGCAAATTTCGTTTCCGCAATATCATGGTTTGCTATCGTAGATACCAGTAATTGGCCAGTACCGGGGGGGGAACAGAAAAGGTTGTTGTTCGTCACACTATAACAGTCTAAGAACAAGACGAAAAAGAAAAAGAAAAAGAAAGAAAGGAGATTTATATCTGAAGGTGTATGTGTGTTTGTTTATCCATTTTCCTTCTGCAATCATGTACTCTACTATACGTCCCTACAAGTGCGGCTTTGCCGGCATCAAATAGCGCTCACCATTCATGTTCATGAGTTTGAGAGAAAGAGCAAAAAGAAGCTATACCACCAAGCGGGGGGGGTGTTGGAAATCAGGGGAAACCGGAAATGCTGCCCGGCATGCTCACAACTAACCCAACATGCTCAGAACCTGTCTGGCATGTGTAGAACATGCCAGACATGTTCAAAAAATGCTCGACATGTTCACATCCTTCCAGAACCATTATCTCCTATCCGTTCCCGTATCCGTTCCTTCACCGGTTGCTTGATTCGCCGTTCACGGTTCGCTCTTCACTATTTGTTTCTGGCTCCGTCGTTAGGCGCTCCTGCGCTTGCTTGCCCGTTCGCCGTCCCCCTCTTTGGTTTTGTTAGCACATCGGCTGCCCGCCAGTTCACCGCTTACCAGGCCCCCTTGCCGTTCGCAGATTGTTTTTTATTTATCGCTTGTGGTTCGTTGCTCGCGGCCCATCGCGGTTTGTCGCTCGCGGTTCCTTCCGGGCCGTTGGCTTGTTCGGCCAGAGGGTCTGCCGAAGATGGGAGCGATCGCGGTGGTGGGAGCGGGAACGGGGACGGCAGGGACCTGAGGGTTAAAGGAATGCTGCTCGGCGGCCAGAGCCAATCTAGGGCTTGTATTTCTTTTGTTAGCGGGGAAGCGGGCATAAGGAATGGGGACTTGCGTGGATGGGAGTGGGCGAGCATGGAAAGCAGTGGGGGATAGGAGCATTTCTTTGTTTATTCATACTCGAGTTTTTTTCCGCCTATCTTAGTTAAGTTGCGAGCAAAAGAAAAGAAGTTGACAAGCGAGAGTGTGTGGTTTTGGAGAGTGTAGGAGCGGAGTGAAAATTTTTTCTTACCCCGCATTAATATCTGCTTGGCGTTTCGTTTCAGCCGAGTGACCGCCTGTGACCGCGGCGCCATCGCTGCGAGCCCAGCTCTGGAAAGCCAGTTGTTTATGGGGATGCAAGCCAAGTGACGGCCCGCCAGCTCAGCTCAGAGCCCTGGGAAGTCCCCCAGGAGAAAGGGAAACCCACCCCGACGGCTATGATACCTGTTGGGTGGTATGATATTAGTTTTCCGCGATCTGGTGGCCGGTTCCCCTCCTGTTTCGCTGTTGCTCGTGGTCGGTGGGGGCAAGTGTGACGCGAAAGCAAGTGTGATGCCCCGGCCTTTTTTTTTTCTTTTTCCAGAGAGGCTTACATAATACTAGTTTTCAACCACATACAGTCTTTCATCAGCTCTTGACAAATATCAGCAAGTGACGAACAGGGATTAGCAGGCATTTTTTGTTACCCCACTTCATTTTTTACTAGCAGAATAGTCCTGTTTGTCACCTGCTGATATTCGCCAAGACCTGATGAAAGACTGTACACTCCCGGACTAGTGATTCTACAATTTTCAGCACATTGAATAGTTCAAGGGAATGTGTATTGAATCACTATTGATCTATACTGGTAGACTATATAGTCTCGATTTAGAGATACAAGGTCAGAATTTCTCATAATAGAGTCTGATAAGATGAATGAAGAATCAGATTCAGATTCAGCACCAAGGTCTTCTCCATCATTCACGGTGACACTGTTTTCTGCACTGGCATGTTATAACATATCTCTCAAGAGAGTTGTGGCAGATTGGTGCTAGCTGTATTCAATTGAGGTGCTATTACTCTCGTGGATTCTCACTACTAGGAGGCTTTGTGCGTCGTTGGATGGGGCTTTGCTTTCTAAAAACAAGAAGAAAAAGGAGAAGAAAAAGCCTGGCGCGTCACACTAGCTTTCGCGTCACACTTACTTTCACCGACTATGAGTGACAGCGAAATAAGAGGGGAACCGGCTATTATTTATTTTGCTTTTGTTATCGCTTCGCCCCCCCCCGGCGCGCAAGGGTCACACTCCAGGACGTGCTAGTCGGACTCGCAAACGCATGACGTTTGCGAACACAACTGCTATTGCATACCACCAAAATCGTGAGGCTCCGGCCAATTTCTTGCCCGAATGCAATAGCAGAAGTCGGGCTCACCTCCAAGAGGGGAAGCGGCTTGAGTGACTGAGCCCGAAATACCCTTGTACCCGAGTACAGTGTCATACCTAAAATCATATCAGGGATTTCTTTTTTTTTAAAAAAAAAAAAAAAATCCCCACCTGCACCGGGACCTCGTGTTATCTCCTCCCAGTGAGGATTCCGAGGCATATCCATGAGGGATTGTGGATTGTTCGATGGTGGCGAGCTTTCTGACCAACGCATTTGCCCAACGAGCGAAGGAAAAATGACCGCCCCGCCCCGTGACTACTTCACAATCAGAATTCCCCGCCCGATTGATATTTTTCACACAAACGGTCGCCCCTGACCATTTCTCAGCGAAGCAGCTGATAGTTGCTAGGCTCACCAAAAGGGACTTTCGTTCGGGTTGAAACGCAAGTGAAATAGTCGCTTATATCTGGTTAGGCGCAACGGAATGGTACTCGCCAAGAAAAATGGGCTATTTCCGCCCTCCCACCGCCCCAGGAGGGAGGGTTTGAGCCACGCTCCGATCTTGGCAACCGGTGACCCGCCGTTCCGAACTCGGTTGGGGACAGACTCCCTTACCGGTATGTGAGCTAGGAGCATCCAAGCACATCCTGAACCCATAGAAACGTGAGACAACAAGAGACTAAGTGCAGCCAAGGCTTGAGCAATCTGCACTCACTTGCCACAGGGTCAGCAGGGTGGAGTGACGTGTCGTTTCACCATTCTGAATACGTGGCAACCTTGCAAGAATGGTGCTGTTAAAAGGCGCTGGGAGATCCTCCGAGTTGCGGGCAGAGAGCGAAAATGAGGTGGGAAGAGCAGCATTAGGATCGAGGAGGACATTCAACCAGAGCAGGGAAGGATTGCTGTGGTCTGGTGCTGTTCGCGAGTTTTATTACTTTGTTTTTCTCCCTTTCTCTCCTCACCCATCGACCTTCCTGTGCCGCCCGGGGAATAAGTTCTTTGACAGAGTCCAACAACACAGCCGGCCAATTGTCATTACTTTGAAAACCGAAGATCCGCCTGCCCCGAGGGGAACACTCTTCGTCAGCCATCGGTACGGCTAAAGGCCCGCTAAACTCGCGATGCTGCTAGGGCCGTTGTGCGTGGGGTAGTGGCCGGTCGGGGTATCATCCGGCACCCTTTATGGACACCGTTCTGAGAAACGATTCTCACTGTGTACGAGCTTAGTGCCAAAATTCGCTGACGCCCCCCCGTTTTACACCAAAAACTGCTATGAGAATTTCCCTCCCCCACTACGATGGATGAGAGCCTAGAGTCCAGATAGGATACCCTTGCGATGTACCTTTTGTACGGCAACCGCATGTGAAATTGTAGGTACCACTTGCCCACCATCATAAATTCTAGTATTGCACCATGGACATTTACTAACAAAGCTGGTCACTTATAGGTGATAATATCTAGATAACTCTAAAGGCTCCTTCAAAATTTCCCGTTTATTTCAGAGAGATGGGGCTAAGGGTTCACATCGTGGAAATACCCATTTTTGGGGTAGAATGGCGGGGGGGCTCAGCGAATTTTAGCACTACGATCGTACTCTAGAGAGTGGGTAGGGATTGGGGGACTAGGAGAAAGCAAGACGTTATGGACAGCAATCACGGCATCGTCAAGCAACGCCGCGCTTGACCAAAACTTTGGTGTTTGTGGGAATGGCCAACCGCCGCAACCCGTGGCAGTGGAGGCTGTGCACCTACGTTCGCATGCCAAGTCACCCTTTTTTCCTCTAGCATAATTATGTCTTCTGCTTGTTCTGCCAAGTCGAATCCGGACACTTTGTATGGGAATTGGCATCCCAGGTGTCCGGCTTTCATTCTGCCACACGAGTATATAGAATCTGTTTGTTAGGGTGATCAATAAGATTTAATTTTCCAACTCTCTCAATTATCCATCCTGACACCGATATTAACGCAGGTGAGCTACGGGATGTTAGAGTATTATAATTCCTGCACAGGTTTTAACTGCGGTTCAGCCTACACTTTGGGCCCGGGGTTAACTGGCTAGTGTCTCATGGCTTGCCACTCATGGACAATCATGGTTCATCACAGCCCGAAAAAGATGACGAGAAAGAAGAGAAAATTATATCTGGATGTGCATGTTTGTTCGCTTATCTCCCTTCAACCGTGTACGTCCCCAGGGGTGCACCCGCCCCAACATGAGACAGCGCTCGCTATTCGGTTGATAATTTGATGGGGTGAATTTCATTTCTCCAGCAGGACATCCCAGCGGGAGGGTGACCTGCTTGGGCAAGAGATAGTCTTTCCTAGGGCGATACGATATTTACGATACACCCTAATCAAACTCGGGGGTGCTTTCGCCTCTTTGAAAGCAACATAGGAGGAGTCTGGAAATCAAGAATGGGCTCTAGCCCGCATGGACACCCGGAGGAGTTTTGGCAAAGAAGGTGGTGAAAAGAGCGCAAGTATTTTGAATCGTATTTCATTACGCCAAAGTACAATATTATCCCCGAAACCAGAAAACGACCAACCCGACAGCGCCCCACCATCCGCCGCCACCATAAACGCCAAAACCCTACTCCATCTATTGGGCAGAGGATGTCAGTAAGGTTGGAGTAAACAAAGATGTAATCTGCGCGCGGTAAGGAATGTAAGGAGGAGAGCGCCAGGGGAACCTGCACCTACACGCCCCAAAAATACCACGGGCTGAATACCTAAACATGATGCACAGCTTCATGGAAACTACCTAGCGACTGCCGCCTCGGGTCTTCTCGACCAGAGAGATCCCTAGTTGTGGGGGCTCTGCCATCTCCTCCCATGGAGTCGTCATGGCTGCGCGGCGCGATGTTGGTGTCCTCAGGCAGGGCGTGGGAAGAGCGATTGCAAGTGTTTAGAGGAGCAATGTTGGCTGCTTCATGGGCAAGGCTTGGAGGAGTAATGTCGGGGGCTTCATTGGCAATGTTTGGAGGAGTAATGCGGAGAACCTTCTGGGAAAGATTATAGGGTTCAGAATTTATGTGTAAAATATGCCCAAAGAGGCGAGGAGGGGAGGGTATACTTTGATGAACTGCAAATGTAATAAATGGGACACCCAACGACGAAATCGTGAGCTTCGGAGAGACACAATCGCAACAAGCAAAGTGAGTGCGGCTACAATAAGCCCCGTTATCGCTACCGGTCCCTCGCCATTGCCATCATTCGCTTCTTTGTCTCCCCCGTGATCACGTTTCCCGACCCGCGACAACATAGCTTCGATCGTTTGGCGTGAGACAGCAGGCATAATGACCTAATAAGATTTAAAGCCGCGAGATCTTTGAAAACTCTGTTTGTGTGTTGAAAGCAGTAGGTAGTAGGAATGGTAGTAGGAATGGATACCTATCTGTTATTCGGGGCGGTCTTGAATATTAAGCAAGCTATGGGTATTTATAAAGGGCAGCGATGAGAGATGGAATGAAATCGGTCGACGTAGGATGGCCCAGCCATGGCTGGCGCTTCTCAAATTTCAATTTGCCGCTGAGAAACACATCCGTTGAGGAGTGACGTGGGATGGTTGGAGTGGTCACAGTGGTTGAGAAAGAGAGATGAAGCTATATGATAATATGAGGCTGTACAAGTTAAAATCTGACTCTCGGGCCTCAACCACAAAAGATTTATTTTCCTATTTCCAACTAGCTAGAGAGGTTAAGTATGTCCTTAGCAGCTCAGAAAATATTTCTGATTCTCTAATGACCTCTGTAGCATGTTTTATATACAAAGAACTCAAAATTTGTAAAATATACTTTTTGGTACTACGAATGACCATTTCTTCTTAGCTACCTAGAGAGCAAATAACAATACCTGATTCTTCAATAGTTGTTGTGTTATTTAAATTTAAAGTGTCTTGATTTACAGTTTTCTGCAGCAAATGTTAACATAAAAGTGGTCATATCTCAAAACAGTTTTCTTTGGGTTGCTGCTGTTGCAACACATTTTCTCAGTTTCAACAAAAAAGACCACGAGTCAGGTTTTAACTTACACGGTCTCATATTAGAACTATGCAGCAGCATTGCGTCCAACCTATATCTGGTATAGAAAGGCAAATAGCCGGACTAGGTAACCGGATCTTCGTGAGATATTTACAGGGGCGTGAAGCATAATAGTTAGGAAAGAGAAGAAAGGCCCATCCAGTGAGAATGGTCCATCCCCTTACAAATGTGACGGTGACAAAGGAAGCGAAAGTTGTGCGCAACGGGGTGGATCCCTGTTCTTTGGGATGTCCTAGGAAACCGGGAAGCGACAAACACACATGAAGGGATAGTATTGGAGCATTCGAGTACTGCACTGTGCGATCACATGCCACCACTACGTGTATCATCGCTTCGCCTCAAGCTCCCGATGGACCGGTAAGTCTGTAGGCTTTTGGTCCTTCGTCGAAATTTCTACGTGTACAAAGGTTTTTTCCCCAGCTACTCTGCGGGTCTATTCGTGCGCTAGGTTTTGGAGAGGCAAAACAGTCTATTGAGCTATCGCTCAGTGGCTAGAGATAATCCAATCCCCCGAGCGAGGGGGGGGAACCCGTGCAACCAGAGGGATTCGATCCTGCCCAAGTATGAGTACCCGGTAGCAAGAAATATCAAGGGTAAGTACCAGACCAGTGTAGTCACAGAGGCGATGTTGAGGAGTAAGGAGCGGAAGCTTCTAGTTGGTGCAGATCATTTAGTGTAGGCGAAAGGAAAGGCGGTTATGTTAGTCAACGATTCTAGAAATGGGTTAAAAAACGAAAAGGTTCCTGTCCCGTACGGATACTGCAAAGGCTCGGATAATTGAACAGTCGGCTACCGTGTTGTATGTATGATACTGTAAAACATCATCTAGTTAGCTCTATGCCTTCCTACCGATTCAAAGAACGGTATTTTGCCCACGGCCAGGAGTTCGACGCACTGTTTTCCTCCACCAAAGATTAGTGTAAATGGCCAGTTTGCGTAATTTGCGTTACACACATAGTTTCAGCCAACCAGACCAAAGTTAGAGAGAGCTTTGCGTACAGTGTGGTACCGGTAGTTCAAAATTCCCTTCCCTGGATGAGGGCTAGCCAGCCAATGAGACAACACTCCCCGGCACCTTTTTTTTCTAACAATTGTTCAGTATGACTGTGGGGTGGCCGTTGCTTACGCTGGGGTTGCCACTCTCGCAGGACCGAACACCTCTGGGACAGGAAAAGGGAAAAGAAAATCTTGGCTTTGGCGGGGGGGCTCCCAACGAGATATGGATAGATCGGTTACAGGTACTCGAACACTTCGGGACTCAACTTCGAGGCGTTTCACAAAAATGAACGGGAGCCGCACACCACCAAAAACCCTCCCCCTCCTGTTATTGTAGATGCATCTCGGATACGGTAGATATGACACGAGCCCCTGCTCTGCTCAGATTCGGGTTGGATGGATTCGAAGTCCTATTTTTAACAAACGCTTTTGCATCTTCCGGGTCCTCTTCTTATCTGGTGGTGCTGATGTTTCTGCCCCTGCTCTCACGCTCACGCACATTTCTCCCACACCAGCTTTTACCTTTCCCCATCCCTGCGAGCTTCCTGCCCCTCCCCCCATCTGGCCCCAGCCGTGGAGGATTGCTTCGACAACAACAGTCCTTCTACTCACAAACGCATGACGTTTGTGAACACAGCTGCCATTGCATACCACCAAAATGGTGAGGCTCCGGCCAATATTTTGCCCGTATGCAATAGCAGTTGTGTTCACAAACGTCATGCGTTTGCGAGTATACCTAGCGTGTAAGATCCTGCCCCCACACCAGAGACTGCTCCGACACCAGCACCTCCCCCGAACCCAGCGCGCTAAATCCTGCCTGCCCACGAGACCCTGCCACCCTCGAGGGCAGCGAGCCCTTCCCCCGTCTTCCCATCTGGCCCTGGGTGTGGTGGATTGCCCCGGAAACAGCCCTCCTTCTGTACCCAGCGTGTGGGATCCTCCTTCCGCGCCAGACTTTGCCTTCTGCCAGTCCCTGCCAACTCCCTTCCCCCCCATCTGGCCCGGGGTGCGGAGGATTGATTCGACACCAGCACTTCTTCTGTGCCTAGCGTGTAAAATCCTGCTTACACCAGATCCCGCCCTCCCTCATCCCTCCAAGCTTCCGTCCCCTCCCCCACATATGGCCCCCGGGCGCAGAAGACCGGTTCCACACCAGCATTTTCATTCAGCGTGTGAAAGACTCCTTCCACACCAGCTTTTACCCCCCCCTCTTCCCTACCGATTTCCCTCCACTCCCTCCCCATTGCTCTTTGGGCATGGAAGACTGATTCCACACCTGTAATATGAGTACTCGGTATTACAGGTGTTGAAGCAGTCTTCCATAACCGAGTGATCTGTCGCCCGAGCCGTGACCCAGGGTTCAATCGCGATCATAAACTTCTGACAAACCGGAAGATAGATTAACGAAAAATGGACCCGTTGATGTGCCATGCAACCAGATTGTCAATGAAGGAGCAAAGAAGGTGGAACTAAACCTAATTTGGATCGGGAGGAAATGTTGTCTATTGCGTAATTGCCTGCAGGTTGGGTGTTACTTTGCCAAGGAAAGAAAAGAAGTCACGACTATATGGCGAAAAGCAGTACGTACTTGTATATCAAGCTGGCTGCCTGAACAAGAAGCTCTACAATCATATTGTAAGAACTCCTGGAGGCAAGGTGTTCCTTTCGGGCGTTGGCACCGAGGCAGAATTAACACCTCCACATGAATGAGTGATAGTGTCCTGGGATACTGAATATGGTCGTAGTCAGAATCTCTTAGGATAGCAGTTCTCACCATGTACCGGCTTTGTCACAACACCGTCGAACGAATATGGGAAAGTATCGTTAATTGACTAAGCTCTCCCTTCAGTGAAACCTAGAGTGAATGGAGAATGAGGTCAAAAATGGAAAGTTGGAAATCTCTTTCTCAAGAACTGAAATATTCCCATCAACAGTGGTGTCTATTTATGGGGCCCACGCTGCCCCCCGCTTCTTCCCACCTCTCCCTTTCCCCTGAGTTACCTTGAGTCAGCTATATAGAGGTTTTCCCTTAGAAAAAATCAACGAATTCCTGACGACCAATCATCGTCTCGTACCACGAAAGCACCTGTGGGTAGCCCGGAGTCTATAACCACCGGCCACAATATTTAGATGCAAGGCCTCTAGCAGACTACCACCCCTGGTCGGTGTGTCGCTGAAATTTCCGCAAGCGATTTTGCTTTTCTATCCACCTTCAATGAGGGAAGGCGACTACTTCCTCTATGTTTTTAAGATGTCGGAATCCTGTGGTATCACGCCCCTTCTGGTATCATTCCTATGATACCAAATTGAATAATATTTCACCCCCCTCTAACGGTATTGAGCGCTCAGACCCAAAACCCTCTCTCTATCCCCTGAGTTACCCAAACCCCTGCCCCAAAAGCCTCGGATATGAGAGGTTTCATTCCACGGGATACGGTCTGGCAAGGAAAAAACCAGGAAAATCAATTCACTTGAAGCCATGGTGATATTGACTAGAGGGAAGCCTTTTGGGTGACCTCCCGTATGTTGGAAACCATGGAAGACCGCAGATACTACTCGAAATGCTCAGAGTGTACGCAGCATGCCTAGAACCTGTCTGACATGTTTAGAATGCACGACATGTTCCGAACATGCTCTGCATGCTCGGCCTACCCCTTCAACTCCACCGCTCACCCATCTTTGCCCTCCGCCCATCGGCCCTCTCGCTTGTTTACCCCAATGATCCCAAGCGGCCAGTCTGTATCATGGTCCGGACCACGGGTCGGCAGTCCGGTCAGTCCGGTTGAAATTTTGAGCGGTCGCCAAAGCCGCTAGATGCCTAGGGAATCCGAAGATATCTATTGACGGCCTGTAGGCTTCACATTTCTAATCACTCGAAATAAGATAATAAGAGCAACATGCCCCTGGTGCTATAGATCTCGCTTAAGACAAATCTATGTCATCCACTGATGAACCACCACGATACCCAAATATACTGTCCGACCTCAACACACTTTATATCATTTTTCACACAACTCTCTAATCACCTGGGGAATATGTATTAACCCGCTGATTTTATAAAAAATTAATCCTGTTGAATAATAAAATATTTCTTAGTAATGAAACACAAGTGATCACTTGAAACATCGGCCTGCAGGTGACCCAGGCCGGGCCCAACTTTGGTTTGGAAAAGCCGCTTTCCCACAACCCGGCCCGGTCCTCCCTGAAAAAGCCTGGGTCAGTCCGGCCGTACTCAAAGCCGGACGGACTGGCCGCTTGGGATCACTGGTCTACCCGTTCGTCCACCCGTCCGTTCACCGGTCTGTTCACAGGTCCGTTCAATTGTTGGCTCGTCGACCTGCTCAGCCATTTGTTTGTTTCCTCCCTTTGTTTATCGGTTGGTCCGCTGGCTTGCTAGCCGGTTTACTTCCCGGATCGCATCCGTGGGAGCTGTACGGCAGCTGGGGTGATCCGGCAGTACGATGGCGAGAGTGATACTACTGCGGATGCAGTACGGCAGCGGAGGAGTCTTTGTGGTATTTTCTTCAGGTTTTCTTTGTTGGCACTGGTAACGAGCTCAGAAAAGAAAAACTTGTGTGAACGAGCGTGGATCAAGAAATACATGTGTGGAGTTCGGTAGAATGATGAGAGAAGGCTCGGTTCTCGTTATTTATACTCCTGTTTTCCCCGCATCTGTTAGTTAGTTTTAGGCACTGCGAGATGGTCGTAAAAAAGGCAAGCTGAGCAAACGAGTTGATGAAAGCAAGTGCGTCTTTTAGAGAGAGAGAAAGCAAGAAGAGAAAGTTTTCTTACCCCTCCTTTTGATCGTTGCCCAGGCGCATTGGCGTTCCGATTTAGCCAAGTGATAGTTTGTGATCACGGTTGTCAGGGGTCTCTGCCACTCCAGAATGTCATAGCTGCTTAAAACAGTATAGCTAGCGGTGGATACGGTCAGATCATGCTCAATAACCTCATCTACGTCTGCATCTCTAGGCGGTCAAGTTAGTATAAAAATTGTCTGCCCCGCAGCCTTGATAGCATATCTCACTGAGTCTCTATTTGCTAATTATTCGACACAATTCCCTTCAAAATTGACATTATATGTGCCCTCACTTTCACCACCCCCGCAAGTGGCAAAACGGTACCGCGTGATCCTGCGAGGACCTGAAGACGCTACTGCGTTCGGGTGAGATTTTTATCCTAGGCTTGTCTGGGAATTGCGATGACACACCATATGCTAACTCTTTATAGTCGGGACAAACCCTTTTAGGGCTGTGATCTTGACGCAATTGTGGGTTCCGCCTCAACCGCTTCTCATTTCAAAGGACTAGCGCCTACCGGTTCCCTCCAGACCATGCTGTATCCGGAGCTCCAAGCGGACGGAATAGCGCCAATTACTCCGGCTCAAAGGTTTTGGAATAATTGGTAGTTGGAAATCGAATTGAACAAGGTTACTTAAATTTTCTATTACATCTTGACATAGGAAAAAGGACTCTAGTGGAGAAAACCCGATAATAACCCACAAGACTCAAGCATACCCCCATAACCTTCTCGAGCACCTTTGTGTCCATCACTATTTACGGCCCTAACCCTTCCTCATAGCGAAAGGGAACAAAGTTGTGACACCGGTGCTTCAAGACAAGAAGTGTGCATCATTGCGCATCACTTGATTTTCCCTGGGGTTGCCCGTGTCATGACTACTAAGGCTTCGGACTACTAACTTTTGTTTGTGTCTGGGGCGCTGTCACTCTACTCAGTGTAGGTTAGCTACCTGGGAAACGGTACTGTTAGGTCCGTAATATTATGCTTTTTCATTCTCCAAGTTACTGCTCTATCTCCTGGACTATTAGAATCACAAATATTTCGTGCCACCCCCGCCAATGTGAGAACAAGCAGAATAAGCAACTCTTCTTCGGTGACAGAAATTTCATAGACACTTATTCCAGACCACGACGAAGATTAGATGTATCACCACACCAACGCTCATCATCCCTGAAGATACTTTGGCAGAGTGCCAGGCCCTCCTGGATTATCCGTGGTTTAGAAACTGATAGGGAGGCGAAATATTTTCATGGTTTTAAGGGAACAGAGGACAGGTTTCGGGTTGAGGTATAGGAGGAGGTGAATTACAGAGAACAGAGAAAAGCAGTAGAGAACAATTAGTGTCAACATATATATTGTGCTCTGTATCATACAACCCGAAACAAAAGAGTACAAGTTTCTAGAACTAGCCAGATAGACGGTACCAGCTCCTTCGTCCTTGTCAGCCCTGTCGCCGGAGTTCCTGCCGGGACTGTACTGTCCTCGTAATTCTCCGGCGTTTGTGAATACGACTGCTATTGCATACAACCGGAATCTTAGGGCTCCAGATAATCCTTTACCCAAAATATTATGCCACAGCAGCTGTTTTCATAAACGTCGGGGATTCGCGAGCACGGCAGCATTTGAAAACGCAAAAAAACTCTGCACTGCTCCAACTAATCCCGTGGTGCCAGAAATGAGGCCATTCTAGTATTCATTGCTTGCCGTGAATCTTGCTTCCTCGACTGCAAGGGATATTGCCATCTACCGTATAAACCAGGGCACTGTTCAGCGGTGATCAAGATACAGAACCACAGTTCCCGAAATCAAGGATTACAGGCAGCCACACCGAGTGGAAAAGCCTGCTATGGTTTACGTAAATATTGTGCTGGGTTCGGGAGAGAGTAGACATGGAAGACGGCTACATGAGTGAGTACTATCTTGGCGTAAAAAAGCCATTTGTAGTTTGGCATTTTTCGCTAAAAATGTGCGGCTTTGGATCCCATTGATTCAAGGATCGGAATAGGCCAAATCATTTGGAACCATAATTGTGGAGTGTGCTCTTGTAGGGAAGGAATCCAGCTTTATCAATAAATCTGAAGAGCAAAACATCAGGACAATCGGGAGGGGCAGCGGCAAAGGATGCATGGAATGCTAATAGCTTTTCATCTAAAAGGCACTTTGCCGCATCCCATAGAACAAACCTCTTGTTATCAATACTCACATGAGGGTGACATCATCAATCAATTATTATCCAAAAAATATAAGCAACTATGAAACCATAATCCTACTTTGACAAATGCTATAGTGTTTGAGATGAGCGGTGTGTGCAAGGTTACACATTTCTGGTTCAAAATGTCAAACTAATCATGACATTTTACACGAACCCGAAGATCGCACTATCCCTAGGGTTACGAGAGCAGAAAAAATTCAAGCAGAAAAAATCTCAGAATTCCTCTTAACGCCGCAGCTCAGAGAACCAAGTCGGGTCGGGCCGGGTATCTCGGAATGTAATAGTTTCATGAAATGCAATCATCCATATAAATGTTCAACAAAAAAGTAGAAAATGAGAGGTGAAGTTGTGCTGATAGCCGATACTTCTAATCTTACCTAACTCTATTCTCTGACGTGATAGCGGCAGACTTAGTGGGCAACTACAAGGTGTATCATACTGTTGCATTGGTTGAGAAGTTGGGCCCAATAATTACCTCCGGAGATAGAGCTTCAGATCTTGCCATGGAGGGCATTTCATGACCGTCGGGGTTACTTATACTCACCATGGTGGGTGTGCAGAAAACCTGAACCATTTTCAAAACTGCAAGATTTGTTGAAACCATGGGTTTCCATCCTCAAATCTAGATTTTACCCATCTCACCAGCGGACTCTACATTATCGCTACTGCTGTAGGACTCCCCCAATGCATCAATATGAATATCACTTAAATAGTGTAACGTTCAGAGCCCCCGACTTCTCCCCTCCTATCTTGCTACTACCATACAAGTCTTTCGTTCTCAGCCTGCATATACCAGAGGTACACGATATTGCGTCACGTCAATGGGGAAAGTCTTGAGTCCTCTGAGGGCACTTTTCGCTGCGCAATTTGGCTGCACAAATTGACCACACAATGGGAAGAGAACCCCACTATAGTGGGAGACACCCATGGTGGAAGTAGATAGGTATTGATGGAAATTCGGGCGGGGGCGACCGCGCACCCTGGGACAGGTTATGAAACACCACCAGATAGTTTTATCCTCGATACCACCCTGGAAGTGATATTTATAGACTCAATCACAAAGCTCCACGTTACCATAATGTGCCCTATTCGCATATGCATCAGAATACCGAGAGATGGAGTTGAAGAGGTTCAGTCCAGAATATGCGGGATTGCCTCCCGGACATATCTTACAAAGCACTCACAGTTCAGCCGGCGTGGTATTTGGCAGCGTGCCTTTGACTGAGTAAATTGTTGCCTTTTGTTTTCCATATCGGTGGCATTTTATGTGCTTTTCACAGCGAGATCAAGAGTAGAACATCTGACCCCGATGTGGTATGCGTCGTATATAGCGATTCTACTATACTAGGTTCTACCGAATTCCCAAAGAGGCCGAAGATCATACCATAGTTGAAGCCTAGAAAGCTCGAAAATTTCCAGATACGGTTGAATTATGCAAGCGGGTCTTTGGCGATGTTAGCTTTGACGTTCAGGCACTCATTCCCGGGGCAAGCATTTTACTATGTCTGTCGACTTTCACTAGGGCCCCGCACCAGCCTTCGCCATCCTAGCTAATGGCAAGCCCAGCCGTCTGACCAGGCAAGGTGCTTTGAGGATTTATTAGCTATGGATGATTGGGGGAGAAAAGTAAAGACGAGTGACTGTTGATGAGGAGGGGAACCAAGAGAAGAGGAACCAGGGGGGGGGGGAATGAGAGATAAAAGCGAGGTTCAAGTACTTTGGGCCCATAAAATTCTGAAATGCAGCTTTGTTCGTGGTCCGGGGTTAAGTTTCTTCCCTTTTTTCCTGTTCAATCATGGTATTGTAGGAAGATTTTCATTCCCAATTTATTGTAGTACTTACAGGTAAGTTTGTCTTTTAACAGATGTATAGTGTATAAGTAATGCGCGACTAACCGGGGGTCTAACTATCCGGAGATCTGTTAGCACTTGCACACAGTCAGCGGTTCATTGGATGAAATTTGAACTCGATACGACTGTGCAATGTTTCACTAAATAGTGAGCACCCGGCATAACAAGCACTAGTTGATAAAATGGCTTGAACTATGGTAGCATATGCTACCGGGTCATGTGTCAAATTTATCGTCTCCCCTCCAAACCTGAAATTGTATGAGATTGAGTTGATGATCCACACTGGGTAGGCGTGATCATGAGGAATTCCTTGCCAAATAAAAACCAAGCAAGGACTCGATAGGTGCTGCGACCTCAAATCTCTTCATTGAACTCCAAGTAAGGACGCCGAGGCATGTAGTGGGGTTCATTTGATCCCCGGTTGGCGTTAAACCCTGCAATATTCATGAGGTATCATAGATTGATTTTATGTTGAACCATTTTGCTATACATCTACGTAATCTCAATAGTCTCCAAAACTAATAACGTACCACTAATAAACTACCGGAATTTCTTTGGCTGAAAAGTACGTACCAGCCGCCGCTTGCTAGAGTGGCGTTAGTAGAATTTCAGCCTCCAAAATTCAGTATCAAACAATACTTGTAACATGAAAAATACCAGAGCGAACAGAAAAACAAACTGACATATGAAAGGCGGAGGAGAGGCTGGCGGACAGAATCCCACCTACAAGCTATGGGATTAAACTTTCCCTGTACACTCGTGTCTAATAAGTTTTCATACCCCTTGGCAGCTAGACATAGCACAACAAGTTCAATACACTGTCTGTGTAAAAGTTGATATATAAACTCAGTTGAAAAATATGTGGATCTAAGCATATAAATGAACATTTAATTAGAAGACTATTACTCTGTAATAATAATAGCAGCCTAGAGAAAATCAAATACAAAGAACATAAAATATTTAAGGACTTGGAACTTGTGTTTTTAAACAATTTTTTCAGTTTTTCAGGTCACAGAAATTAGATATTATAGAGTATAATAGATACTAAATGAGTTTGTTTGTGATATTTTTACCAATATATACTGATATTGTTACTGTTTCTTTTATTGAATAATGATACATTGTGTATATGAAATATTCAACATTTAAGATCTTTTATCTCCATAAAACAATATTATATTAAATTAATTATATAAGAATTATATTCTATTAAATTCGAGTTCTGTAATACTTTATACCAGTGTATATAAAGTTCAACTAGCATGCTGCAGTTTTACTATAAGGAAATAAGATACAAGGTTTTATCTGATTAAACCCTGTCTGGTAAATTTCATAGAGTATATAAAAATAGAAGAACCATAATTCAATATAATCCAGTATTTACTTAATACAGTTAATATATAGACCAATTTTTAAAATAATTTCCTGAAGTATAGGATATAATTAATTAAGTGATATATTTGAGTTGAAATTTAACATAATAAAGTATTACTATGAAGATTGGAGAATGTATGAGCTATTAATAAATTCAAATATACTAGAATCGTCAGATATAGCTCTACAAGCTATGCATGTTTTACCAAATATTTACTTACTTATTCCTACAGAAATTGTAGTTATGTTCTTTATTTTTCAGTTTATATTTATTTCCATATATCATGCTAACCATATGTGTAAATAACATGTCATTATATTTTATTACTACCCACATATATATATTACGATATAACACAATTTCAGAATCTAGAAGTATGTGGTAGATTTGGTGGACTTTTAAATATAACCTCTATTTTTGTATCTAAAATCTGATAAAGGGTTCGATATTTTCAAATAGAAGTTCACGGATTATATTTTATCTTCATTACTATTATTTTATGACTAGAACCATCTTCACAAAGAGTAAATACTATGTAAGCTTTATTCTCATTTCCAAAATCTTTTCCATAACTCAGAAATAAATGTCTAATAAGTGGTTAGTGTTCCTTTTGGTTGCCATGGAGGGGCATGAAAACTTATTAGACACGAGTGTACTGTACACTAAATACCCGATCGAGTACACGATCAGATGAACTATTTCTAATCTGTAAATGTTCTAGAACTCTGGGTGCGGGGAATGGGGGGGGAGGGGACGGTACTACCATAAGGCAGAGACACGTATAACCGAGCAGTGTTATGGTTCGTGGAACTTCGTGCCGTGTGTCAACAGCGCCAAGACGGATGTGACGGGGGGCCCCCTGACGGAAATTATGAAGGGACGAAAATGTCGTATCATACTCAGTTATGGGCATGGTGGGGGTAACTGATCGCGCGTATATTTACTCCCGATTCCCCAAATCGGTTAGGGTTCCACATTTTAAGATGGACTGAATGTCTTGAAAAGCTTATATAGGGAAACACTTTACGGTCTCTAGATAATCGGTTTATTTTCATTTGCCTGATTATGTATTGTGCGTGGACAAAATTAAGCGGAGAACGACAACGACAACGGACACACAATTTGCCCGGTGATGGCAACCCTCATACATTCAACCACCTCAACATCAACCAACAAAAATAATAAAAAATAATATAAATACATAGCAGTAATCAGTACTTAGTATACCATCCATCAGCCTTAATAATTGCTTCTACCCTATTCACCATAGATCCTGCTAGAGTATCAAAAACCTTTGAATCAAGAAGTTCCCAACAATGAGTGATTGCCTCTTCAATTGTCTTTTTGACCACATCCTCAGGGCCCTTCATGAGATGGAGATCAGGATAGTGCTTAGAAAGCTTATCCTTAATCAGAGACCAGATATTCTCAATTGGATTGAGATCTGGTGAATAGGGAGGAATTTCCAGTAGTGTAATTCCATGCTGTCTGAGCCACCTCATGAAGGGCAAGTGAGTTTTAGCA
>JACCEG010000146.1:290007-333851 GCA_014065205.1 Tuber brumale
GTATTATGGGATATAGGTTGGGTGGTAATGATCTTTGTGGTGGGGCTGTTGTGCGAGGTTGTCTGGGAGCGATCGGTTGTCATGCCCCCTGGCACCTCCGCTTAATTTTGTCCACGCACAATATGAGTCAGATATGGAGAAGGAAAAAAAATAAAAACCATATCTTTTTGGTTACCGCACTTTCAAATGCGCCCCCCCCCTCAATCGCAAACTATGAAAGTCAAAAAAAAGTCGATAGTCTGGTTTTAATTGTGGTTTAGTCTACATTTTAGAACTGATAATTGATGTTCCATGACTTGCCCCTCATCCACTTTTTGATACTGCGAGCAGTCTTTTCCTGTCGTACCTTCAGTACAATGTCTTCCGCCAACTTTTTCACCACTGTACAATACATACTAGCGACCACTCGTCGGCAGCCCGCGCCTTAACTGAATAACTGCACCAGTGTATCGCACGTTTCTTCTCTGCAATATCATAATTTGCTATCGTAGATACCAGCAATTGGCCAGTAGCTGGGGGGTGGACAGTAAACATTGTTCGTCACACCATAACAGTCTAAGAGAAGGACGAAAAAAGAAAAAGAAAGAAACGAGACTTACATCCGAAGGTGTATGTGTGTTTGTTTATCCATTTTCCTTCTTCAATCATGTACTCTACTATACGTCCCTACAAGTGAGGCTTTGCGGGGATCGAATATCACTCACTATTCATGTTCATGAGTTTGGGAGAAAGAGCAGAGAGAAGCTTGATTTTTTGTTGCGGGGACTCGCGCAGGCTTATATTCTCAATACAGGAGGAAGGAAAGTCAAAGGCCCGGCAGTAGGGGCTGGGATAAGAGCGAAACAACAGCCTGCTTCACCAATAGCTAGAGGCAAGGAAAGCATGCCCTAGAGTATTGCATTGGGGATCATTTTTGCGTTTTACCGTATAAAACTGTATGGGTCACATGTTCATTGAGTCCCAGATTCAGTTCCAAAGGCTCTAAATAACACCCGTTCTATCGTTCCGTCCCGTTTCAGTCAAACGGCGGCCATGATCTGTCAAACGGATTTCAATTACTCATCTGGTTTAACATGAACCCTCGGAGTGCACCTGATTGCCGGGAATTTATGGACAAACATAAGTGCTAAATCCCGCAGTAATCTCGAATATTGCAGTTCCTAGTTACACATCACCCGGCCAGCTACCCGTGCCTCAGAGGCGATCTCTATTGCATTGAAACGGGTAAACAGCTCAAACTCCATCCTCTCGCCAGCTTTTGGGCCTCTCATAATCTCGCCGATCATGTCAGAGCCAGACGGGAAATCAGCCTCAAAGGTAGGCTCTCCCGCACCCTTCAAATTAACGATGACTGCCTGGCGAAAGTGCCACCGTAGGAGGTCATCGGGCGGCCGGAGGGGGTTCTCGGTGAACATCGGGTCAAGTTGGCGACCGGCGATGTGATAGTTAGTGAGATCAGATGTGAAGCACACGATCTTGTACTTATCCTGGTCAATAATTAGCCACGCAGCGCTGAATCTCTAGCTCAACTTACATCAGGGTTAATTGCCAAATCATAGGAGGCAAAGAACTCATGCATGTCGCTCGTGAGCGTGATCCCATTCTGGACAGAGTTGATGGATCCGTGGGACTCATTGGTGGGGGGAACAATAATCAAACGACCGTAGTTACAATCATTCCACTGGCTCTCGTATGCCAAAGGAAATATATGAGTGGCTTCGAAGCCCCTCCACCTGCCAACATGAGCTAGAACCGCACGCATTCCTGTTATAATGCATCGCTGATCTCGCTGGAGCACGGCATCGCGGAATGATGCAACGCGAGTCCTGGACGGCGATGAAGTTGTACGAGTTAGCGGGACTTCATCGGTGACACGGACGGAACCTATTCGCAGTCAATAGTGGCCAATGGTGGAGGCAATGAAGAAACCTACCATTAGTGACAACAAAATAATTGCCCGGTTGAAGCTGTTGCCCATCCCTCTCAACCACCTGTTTGCGGTCGTCATGTAGATGGAAGGTATCGGTAAAGAAACAGAAAATCTCCAACATGAAATAGAGATTGGCGTTTGTGATACCTTCAGAGGCCCAGAGGCCTCCGAGCATAGTATCACGACTGTCGGAAGCGTAGATGTAGGTATCACGCCATAATGAGCGATCAGTGGGCGGTGTGTTTGATTGACTATCTTCATCTGTCACAGATATGTTTTGATGAAAAGGGATGAAAGCTTGCGCTAAGGTAGAAGGAAAAAATGTCTGCGATGGCGCAAGAGCGATTCGATAGGCGGCAAGGTGGTGACGGGGGGGGTGGCCGTGGACGAGCGTTGACTCGCGACCGGGTAGTCTGATTGTGTGGGGACGGGGACGCTGATCTAGCTGAGCGCTGTGGCGGGGTAAATTCAACCCTAAATTGAATAGTATTCGTTCGTGCTGCTCCGCCTGCCTTATCCCCTGCCTAGTCTACCGTCTAGACATCATAAGAGACTATATATATACAAGTTTCTGGGTAGCCATCTCAATTTCATACATTCCCGTGCAGCTTTCCATACGCATTGTCTTCATATCACCCAATCGCACTCTTCCTTCGCCATATATCCAACCCTATACACTCCACCATACCAACCACCATACCAACCACCATACCATCACCAATCCTGCAATACCGATCATTTCACATTCCAACCTGTGCAACATATCCCGGACAACAATAATTGCATGACCAAGAGCACAGTTGTCAACGTTGCAACGGTGGTACCACAACTCTACACTGTCAGTGATTCTTTCATGATGAAACGACAACACCGATATTGATACAGAACAGTAAAATCGGTAGGAGGTGATACTGGGTATACAGCCCGCCCCTCTTCATCACACCCTCTACACTCCAAGGGATACTCCTAGCTAAGTAGTTGAATAAATCAGAGCCGCCACGGTCCCGACTACCAGTAGGGTGAGAGTTTCGGCAGTCATATATTACAGTAGCTAGATGGAGTTGTGCACGCGTACACGTATAATTTCGGGCGATGAACGATACAAAATACGGTACGAACTGAAGAGTGCAAATTATCGCCGAAGATAGGACAGGAAAGTGCTCCCGCACACGGGCCCAGTCTTAAAGGAAGTACATTCTAGAGTCTTGGACTTTGTGTTTGACGGGTCAGAATCCAATGAGCCACCTGTTCAGTGAGTCTATTTCTTGGCTTCCGAAGATCAAAACATCATCCATTCTACAATCCATCGGTTTGAAATGAGACAATCGCTATTAGCTATTTAGAAGGTTCAGCCACCGTCATCCCCTCACGTAAAAGCCTAGAGTGTGCCCGACTTTGGCGAGGTTTACTGACGGACATGAGCTTTGGGGAATGTGGCTATGTGAGAGCATGTTGTGACCTACATAGACATCATTCCACAGCCTACACTTGCCCAGATGAGCCCCCCATGCACTGAAATGGCCAAACATCCCCAACCCCATCCCCTCTCCTGCCCCCGCAAACCGATCTCTACCTTCGCCATCCTGTCTGAGCTGGGCGTGCGGTCGGTTGCGAAACAATGCTATCAAGCACCCTTCACATTAGTCAGGACCGCCTGGCGAAAGTCCCAGCGTAAGAGTTCGTCGACTGGTCGAAGAGGATCAGCAACGAATGTCTCATGGAGACGACCACCAGCGATCTGTTGGATAGCAAGATCCGGTGTGAGACAGACTATCTTATAGTTATCCTACACAATTATTAGCCACGAAAACTTGAGGGTCTAGACGCTCATACAGTGAACCCAAGCGTCCAGTCCGTCTGGCTTCTGGCGCGGACGGGACGGACGGCAGTGCATGGGGGGATGCCCGGGACGGACGGGCATCCTTGCGTCCCTCCAGACCACTGCCCGGGACGGACGGGCGGGCCCTTCAGGTTTCTAAAGATGTGGGATGTTCCGGGTTTCTGCCAGTGACGGCAAGTAACGGTCGGGCCCTGCAGGTAATGGTCGGGCCCTGTAGGTGACGGCCGGGCCCTGTAGGTAATTGCCGGGCCCTGCAGATGACCGCCGGAAGATGCCATTTGTAATAAGACTCCAGGGCACGGGCGTCAACCCCCAGGACGGCCGTCTTCATGAAATGCGGACGCCATGCCCTGCCGTCCTCACTCACCCTGCCCGGGACGCCCGGAACGGTTGGGAACACTGCACTCATACATCGGGGTTTATTGCTACTTCGTATGCATCAAAGAAAGCATGCATCACCCTTGTGAGCAAGATCCCATTCTGGATGGAGTTCATGGGCCCATGGGATGCAATTGCGGGGGGGAAATCGATTATACTATCGTAGTTGTAATCGTTCCATTTGCCCAGGTATGCTAAGGGAAAGATGTGAGCGGCTTCAAAGCCCCTCCACCTCCCAGCATGACCGAGCGTTGCCGGCTCGCCGCTTAAAATGCATCGCTGATTTCGCTCGCGCGCAGAACTGCGGAATGATCCGACCCGAGTTCCAGTTTGTAACGAGATGAGACGATTCAGTGGGAATTCGTCGGTGACAACGATGGGACCTATCCAGGGTTAGTAAATGCCAATTATGCGAGTAGAGGGGAGCCTACCATCAGTGACAATATAGTAATTGCCTGGTCGAAGCTGTTGCCCATTTCTCGCGATCACCCGTTCGCTATCGTCGTGAAGATAGAAAGGATTGCTCATGGAACAGAAATTCTCCACCATGGAATAAAGATCGGCGTTGGTAACACTGTTGGTGGCCCAGAGACCTCCTAGTACAGCGGTACGATTCTTGGAAGCATAGATATAGGTATTACGCAACGCGGAGCGGTCAACAGGAGGCATATTTGATTGCCTATCTTGGTCCATCAATCATTTTGTTCACTGGCTGAGGGGAAATAGGGGATAAACACAGACATACCTTAAAAGAAATAAAAAGGATGTTTACGATGAGGTAGAAGAAAGGAATGTTTGCAAAAAGACAGGAGTTGTGTATCGAGTTGATAAGATGCAAAGGGGAAACAGAGGGAAGCAGAGGAACACAAACCTTAACGGAGACGAGAAATTTGGCTTTTGTAAACCCAAAACCAGCAATCCCTGCTTGGCTTGGCATAGAGCCACAGCACAACACCTAATGGGTTCTGAAATCAGCCCCGCTCCACCTGCGTCTCCCAGGATGATATGTAACGTGGACGGGATTCTGCTAAAAAAAGTACAGAAATACAAGGGTGATGCCCTTTCACGGTGTAATTAGTTATTACAGCAGTTTAACACACTGGAGGTCTCCGGTTTGAGCCCGGCCGAAATCATTCTCTTTTTCTCACTTCTAGCACTCCATTTTTTTCCCTTCTTCGTTCACAATGCCATCTATTTCATTGGCCCCAATCGCCTGCTCATCAATTTATACGGCTGTGGAACCCTTTACTCAGACGAAGGAACAGCAATAGAGACTGAGACTGGTCATCAATACTATTAAAAGCATAATTTATTTACATGAGTGAGTACTTGTGACTAGTTTTCCTCTATTATGATGACGATGATACCGGACGGGAAGAAAAGGAAGAGAAAGAGAAAAAAGTGGAATCCATTGTGAACGCTCCATTTCCCCAAGCTTGCACCTCCAACCACTGACCATCCGACGAGTTCGCATAGTAGTTAGTGCACCCTTGCACCGGCGCGGCGGCCTGCCTGAGTGCATGTGATGTGGATATTGGGCTGCCGGACATTCATTTTAGCAAACCTTTTAGTATGCTTGAATTTTTTCCTGGAAACCATGATAGGGACAAAGGATTTAGTGACTAGGTAATTCGTGAAGGATCCCAGAAGAACGCTAGGTGATGAGTTAGTTTATGATGTAATACTAACAGAGTGTAATTGAGGGCACCCACCCCTCTAGTGCACTGCTGGAATGAGAACCAAGGACCACAAGTGTAGGGTGCATAAAGTCGGTCTGAATCATGTTGGTCGGGCGGCCGTGTGTCAAGAGGTGGATTGCGGGCTCGGGATTTCGGTGGGAAGGCGTTCCCGGCTCCCGTAGCGGATCACCGCTACAGCGACCCCGACCTGCAGCCTCGTCCCCCGCAAAAGCTTTCCCACCAGCCTAGCGATTGCCTCTGTCGTAACGAACCTCTTCCGCACTCCCCCCGTGCGCTCCCCACCCCCCCTGAAATATCACCAATGTTGGAAACCGGAGACGGTGTTCCTGGTATATGAGGCATGTTCATAGCCGCAAGGCTGGTCCCCAGGGGGGATGGTGTGAAGGAAAGGGGAGAAGCTGGGGGGCGAAGAGCAAACAAATTGGGTGTATAGCATTTCGTCCATTGGGGTGAAGGAAAAGGGTGAGGGCGAACAAAAACAAAATAATAACGGAGCAAGTAGGAACCGGAGACTAAGGTTTGCAGCGGGGAAAATGGAAAAGGATATAAGGCGCGCAAAAAGTGAAAGATGGAGTGAAAAGAAAATGTGAAAAAAAGTGTCCACAGGGAATAAACAAAATGGGGAAATAGCTGCGCCGCTCTGAAATAGCAAGTGCAATGCTGGAAAGGAAGAGAACAGAAGACATGATCGGGGTAAATCAGAAAATGGATTTCGAGAATTGAGGGGTTAAAGGATCCGCCGAGGATCCAATTCTCCAGTATCCACCCGCACCGGCCGGCCTTCAAACACTATCTGTGACAATAGTTTCGCCGTGGCCGGGGTGTTATTAATATCCCATCACCAATGTCCCGTAGCCATCAATCATCCCTCCGCCCGGGGCATAGCTACTTCCATATCTCCCACGCTGCAGAAGTATGTTTGGTTGTTCCGTCGCGCATAGATTTCCGCGGACCCAACATTGGATGGCTGCTTATCAGAAAGTGTGATGGGGGCGTTGGTGGGATCGTTGTTTCGGTGGAAAGGGGTTATGGTCACACTGTGTCCACTCAGCCCGAATGCCGGAGCTGAGGGAGGAACGGAGTTCACCAACCCCGATGATAGCGTCTAGGTTGACGAGGCATTTGGAGTGATGTGATCAGAGTGAGGCAGGGTCGCGGGTGGTGCGGTTGGACTGGATTCCATATATTCGAGATCGGTTACCCGACCAATGATAATGTTAACCCGGCGCTCCCGGGCAAGGCTTATTATCGACGTTGTAAATTGGTACGCGTGAACTTGGCCAGTCTCCTTGCTACCCCCGATATTCTCATAACACTGCACCCAATAGGGCATTATCCAATCCAAATACTTCGGACCCTTTGAGTCCTTCGGTTTACCCCACTGTGCCATTCTATTTTCGCAAAATCTTTTCCCCAGCGACACTCCCGCCGGAGTGCCTAATTGCTGCAACTCACTGCACTCCCGCGCCGTAGCCTTGCAGTTCCCACGCAGCGCTCGCCTATAGCCCTACGTTTCCTCACCCCCGTGTTCAATGGCTAAATATTGGTGTAGCTTGAAGCTTAAGCGCACAGTATTGTTCGCAGAAGTCCATGTAGCCGATAATCCACCGGCCTTCCCCGGTGCACCCCGGGCAATTCTGGTCTATTCTATAACCTTAATGCTGTGCTTCTTAGAATCGTAATCCTTATGCCAAGTCAAGGAATATGCGGCTATCCAACCAACGATTTAAAAGCCCGTCGGCGACACAGCTTAGCTGCCACACCCGGGAATAGACGACGAGAGGCCAGCACCCCTGTTCAAGGGAAACATAAAAAGTTGAACTCACCTATTGTGATAATGCCTCTTTCCCCCCCGCCCCCGAGCTCTATAACCCCCATACTGCAGCAGTAACTCTTAGAAATATAACTGGTTCTCTGTCAAACAATAGTGTGTTTCGGGAACTCGTTGCCAAAAGGGTAGCAACAAAAGACTCGGGTTTCCCTCAAGGCCTGCGTATGGATAGGCTAGAGATGGAATGGGAGTGGGGGGTCAACCATCTACAAGGCAGGCATAGTGTTAGTTCTCTGGCCACCTCCGTGGACTGCGTGGAAAAAAGTAAAAGAAGGAACGAGGATGGGAAGTTGAAATAGCCGCAAGATTCGGTTATTTTTTCGATATGGAATGCCGCAGGATCTTTGCGAGTAAAGAGTTGGAAGTGAGAAAGGCTCGTTCGAGAGGATGGAGGAAATCACCTAACGTCAGTTGGTTGCACCGCTTGGTGTCTCTGGACCGCCGACACGCAGCGAGTTCAGTTGCGACTCCGGGTTTGTAATTCTCACGTTCTCGCAACAATCCTACCCTGGCGGTATCAGCTGACGATCTCACCCTTAACCAATATTCTTTCCTCGCCCTAGTACGTCCGGGAGGGACGGTATTCTGCAAGGAATCAAAATTACTTCCTCCTGTTGAGTGTATTTTATTTTGCAGTACCAGAAATCTGCGACGTGTTGCGCTCAGCGACCGACCAGGAGTGGGGGATGGAGCAGGGACGGAGTGAGGAGGTTCAAGCTTGCTGCCCAGACGGAAAGGGCAGGTCTGATTCTCGTCAAGCCCATGTAGGATATTATGGGAATAATTTTCCAGGGACCGAGCGATGAGCATTTGGTGTAAACTACGAAGACGTGGTGCGACATCCACATTCCATGTCCATCCTTGCTCCAACCTGTCAAGACTTTGATAAGTCTAAAAATGTGGGCCAGGATCGGTTAGCGAGAACTATGGTTACTCGGATATTAGGGATAGTCCGCGAACAGTAAGGTTTGGAACAGTCCGCGCACTCCATGGGGTATGATTGCAAACTGGAAAATACCTGAAACGTTTTCTGCTTTACTATTGGCTGAATAAATTTACTATTGGCCGAATAAACCCTACCATTCTCGAACTTACCCTGACACGAGAGTACCTGGTTTGGGCTGATAAAAGGCCTTGAACTATGGTAGCATATGCTACCGAGTCATGTGTCAAATTTATCGTCTCCCCTCCAAACCTGAAATTGTATGAGATTGAGGTGAAGATCCACACTGGGTAGGCGTGATCATGAGGAATTCCTTGCCAAATAAAAACCAAGCCAGGACTCCACAGGTACTGCGACCTCAAATCTCTTCAGTGAACTCCAAGTAAGGACGCCGAGGCATGTAGTGGGGCTCATTTGGTCCCCGGTTGGCATTAAACCCCGCAATATTCATGAGGTATCATAGATTGATTCTATGTTGAACTATTTTGCTATACATTTACGTAATCTTAATAGTCTCCCAAACTAGTAGCATACTACTAATAAACTACCGGAATTTCCTTAGCGAAAAAGTACGTACTAGCCGCCGCTTGCTAGAGTGGTGTTAGTAGAATTTCGGCCTCCAAAATTCAGTATCATACAATACTTGTAACATGAAAAATCCCAAAGCGAACAGAAAAACACACTGGCATATGAAAGGCGGAGGAGAGGCTGGCGGAAAGGATCTCACCTATCATACAAGCTTTGGGATTAAACTTTCCCTGTACACTAAATACCCGATCGAGTACACGATCAGATGAACTATTTCTAATCTGTAAATGTTCTAGAACTCTGGGTGCGGGGAATGGGGGGGGGAGGGGACGGTACTATCATAGGGCAGAGACACGCATAACCGAGCAGTGTTATGGTTTGTGGAACTTCGTGCCGTGCGTCAACAGCGCCAAGGCGGATGTGACGGGGGGCCCCCTGACGGAAATTATAAAGGGACGAAAATGTCGTATCATACTCAGTTATGGCCATGATGGAGGTGACGGATTCCGCGTATATTCGACAAGCTTATGGGATAGGGAAACACTTTTAGATAATCGGTTTAAATTAAAAAATTGTCAAAACAATATTTTTTTTGGTTACCGCACTTTCAAATGCGCCCCCCCACCCCCAATCGCAAACTATAAAAGTCAAAAAAAGTCGATAGACTGGTTTTAATTGTTGTTTAATCTACATTTTAGAACTGATAATTGATGTTCCCTGGGTTGCCTCTTATTCACTTTTTGATACTGCCAGCAGTCTTTTCTTATTATACCTTTGCCGGCATCAAATATCGCTCACTATTCATGTTCATGAGTTTGAGAGAAAGAGCAAAGAGAAGCTTGATTTTTTTTATTGCAGGGACTCCCGCAGGCTTATATATTCCCGATACAAGAGGAAGGAAAGTGAACATTGGCGAGAAACAAGACAGAAGGCTGAGGTTGGTAAATGACAGGGACGGCTAACCGGTGACAAGGCGAAACAAAACCATGAAACAAAACCAGGAAACAATGATAACTAAAGCATGAAAACTCTGAGCAGCTAAAAGCGGGAAAGTTTAACTGACCAAACTAACTGACAGGAAAAAACAGGAACATAAATAGGCCATGAAGAAGGCATCCCTCCTATGCTCGCACCGGTTCCAATCTCATCTACCTAGGTCTCCCATTCCTCTGCCGACTCCCCAGCTAACAAAAGACAAAAGACAAAATAGACACCGCGGGGGCTCCCGCGCGGTCCCTTGGACTCCCCCGTTTCCATCTCTCCCGTTTTCGTCGGATGCGCTATGGAAAACCGCATAACCGGAACCTTTGCGCAAATAATGGGACGGACGGACGGAAACGAACGGTGAACAGAGAAACAAAGAACGAAGACTAAATGTGAATGAGTATGCTGGACGGGTTTTGAGCATCTCGGGCGGTATCGGCGGTTTTCCACGATTTCCAACAATTTGTAACATAGTATGAGAGGCGAGGAGAAGCAAACGAGATGAGAAGGGAAGGAATGCGGAATGAGAAAAGGAACCATACCATGGTTTAACAGGGGATGAAGTTAATGTTGACAGGGGAATGACCAAAAAAGAGGAATGATAAAAACAGATGAGAAATGAGAGCAACTAGTTGTGTAAGGAACAATCTACGAAGTAATGAGACTATTGAAAACATTTCGGGGGGGATAGAAAAATATGCAATACACCTGAATCGGTCTTTAGGGTACTTTTATCTCTTTAGAAACAACATAAAAGAGAACAGAAATCAAGGGCCTCCTGTCTGCATGACCACTGAGAGGACTTTAAGCAAAGAAGATGAGGGAAGGAGCGCAAGTACTTTGAATCTTATTCCGTTCCACCAGAGTGATATCGTGGGCACGTAACAGAGGAGAAGACAGACCCGCTAACTCCTTACCATCTCCGGGAGCCAGCGATAATCGTCAAAAGTTTACTCGGGCTATTTGGCAGAAAGTGTCAGCGATTTTAGGTAAACGGGAATATAATTTACATGCAGTAAAAATATAAAGCGGAGAGGGTTGCGGAAACTTGAACATACACGCGCCCGAAACACACCCGGGGAAATGGGGAGACAAAATGTCTATCTTCAAAGAAACTACCTAGTGACTACTAGCTCGGATCGGGTCATGGTGATGGTGATCCCTCTGATTGTGGTGCTATAAAACCTCCTGCGATGATGCCATTAAGGTCACGCGCGGGAGGGTGTTGCCGCGCCCGTAGGTAGGAAGAGTGCTGGAACGGCGATTGCAAGTGAATATAGGGCCGGGTGAAGGAATCCCCACAGCTCGGATGGCACAAAAGCCCTCCTGGTGGTAATAGTTGTCAGAGGAGTACCGTCCGGAGCCTCCTGAACAAGGTTCTGAGACTCAGAAATTATATATAAAATATGCCCGGTGAGGGGGAAGAGGGGTGGGTATACCCTGACGAACCGCGAAGGTAACAAATAGGATGCCCAACCACGGCCTCGGAGGGCGAGTATCCCAACGATTAAAGTGAGCGCGGCTATGATGAGACCGATTATGGCTACTGGACCCCCACTACTGCTATCACTCTCTCGGTTTTCGGCTTGCGACAAGAGAGCTTGGTTGGGGAAGCGTGGGATAGCCGGCATGTTGCTTATTATGATTCAAAGCCGGGAGATTTGCTAATGGTGAAGATGGTAGTAGAAGTGGATGCCGATCGGTGCGTTGGTTGGTACGGTCTTCGAGCCGTGAATGTTTATAGCGCAGAGGTGGTAAAAATGTGTGTTGAGCTCCGACCCAGTGACTAGTGTGAATCACGTCCACGGAGTAGTCGAGAGGCAACTAGGCCAACGAGAGGGATTTGATAATCTTACCCCCGGCGCCCGTATGAATACGAGTACCAGGGAGAAAGAAATATCGAGGATGGGTACTGTAGTATTGAGGGAGGTGCGAGAGTGAACAGGAGTTGGTGGTGAGGGCTCTCGTTGGGGCAAAGGTGTTAGCTTTATAGCACGCTAGGCGAAAGGAAAGGCGTTTTTTCTTAATACAAAACAAAAAAAACAAGCGTAGTGAACGGTCAACCTACCATAGGAGTTAGCCAATGAAATACGCTGGATTCTCGGTAAGTCCACCATCCTTAACCTCAGCAAGCTCAGACAAAACACCCCGAGAAGGAATGGTGCTTTCCAGACACGGTACATCCAAGGCCAGCGAAAACTTGGCAGATCTCATTAACTGGTATTTGCGGTTCTTTTAACCTACTCTGCTAACCTTGTTGTGGCTTAGTTTGGGGATTCCTATTGCGCGCACCCTGGGCGAGCGCGCTAAGCCCCGATCCCCGATGAATTGTGGGACAGGTTGTGGGAGATATTGTGCGCGATGCTATCTGCCAAGTAGTGGATCCCGGGGGCCTAAAATAAGGGGCAGGGGGACTAGTATCATACTGTGGGGACAAACTACTCGTACTTGTAGTCTACCACAAGCCGGTACGGGTAAATCAAGACCGCAGAAAATGTTTTTGACAAGTTGCCAAGAGTTTCGGCGAGTCAAAAGTTACACTGCCGGTACTCACTGTGCAGATCAGCATCCATGACATCATTAAGGTGCAACCTGAACTCTCAGTCCAACCCCTCAAAAATCACAAAGGCTGTGTAACTATGCCCCACCTAGGCGAACCTCAATAGCGGGCATGCAAAGTGTGGACACATTATGGTGATTTGTGACGCCATAAGAGGTAGTCCACAAAAAGTAAAAATACTACTAGATAGGTCTGGTTTTGGAGAATAAGGATAGCTAACTGGCATAAGAAAGCGGAATTCTTGGCGTCTACCGTGCGAGAACAACACTAGTCCCGCTTCAGGACGATCGTTTCCGAGCACGGTAATCAGGACCGGTACCTGTACCAGTACCGGTACTCGAGTAAACTTTTCCAATACCATGACCTTGGCGAAAAGGCCTTCCGGATACCATTGGCCGAGATATATACCATCGAAAAAGTGAAGGTTGTACAGTACAGAGAATTACCTTGCTTCTGGCCCACGGTAAAGCTGCAAAGAAAAGTCAAAAAATAAAAGTCAAAACAGGGGAAATAAGGACTGGTGATTGTTGTATTATCAGAATATTTCTACATACTTGTGCTTCCATCTACGTACTGTGACTGTTATGGGAAGCGATGTAACAAGGATAGCTTTAATCCGAGACATACCGTAGGTTAGCTCCCATTCTGAACCGGTGCGATGTGATATCGTAAAGGCGGCTGGCGCCCTACTGCTCGCGGCTTGCACCCGACTACTGTCACACAAACCTGTGGTGTCCGCATCTGCATCACTCTTAGGTTTGTTGTCCGAGTCAGAGCACACATGGTCTCCCAAGACCCAATCAAGCGAACATAATTACCAACTGCACGAGCACGCCAAGCATGCACCATTATCCCTTGGGCGGCGTGAAACAGTAAAATTCGCACCACACCCAGATTTGGCTACATTGGGGCAAGTTTGGTCAGAAACTCCAATTTTCGATCGCCTGAGTGCGCAAATGACTCAGCACTATTAACGAGTCGGGGAAGGATCAGCCAAATCTGGGTGTGGTGCGAATTTTACTGTTTCACGCCGTCCACGGGATAGAGTGCTCGAGTACCGTAAGGATTCAAAATCAACGATACTTGTGCTAGGTAGTCCAAAGGGGTGAAAAACACACCAAAAAACTTGCAATAAAAACACATTCCCTATTAACATTGCAACTTAGAGAATCATGCCAAATAAGGTCTAGTATGTTAAAATTCGAAATATTGATACAACACAATTTTCAATAAATTTTCCACGGAGAGGGAAAAAAATAGGTGATATATCATACCGATATCGCAGCTCACATTACTGAAATTTTCTTTAACTCTCTACCGGTACTCCATACTCGGGTACGGAGGAACAGCGCCGAAGTTTTGTATGTTACACTGGCGGTGAGTGGTGTGTGAGTCACTAGTGTAACATACACAACTTTTGAGTTGTACCGTTCCTCTGTACCGGTATTCTTAGAGGTGATCTTGGCAGATGCAGCGGGGAACACCAAGATGTGCTATCACATCGGTCGGAAGGTTGGGCCAAAAATTGCCTCTCAAGTTAAAGTTTGGGGGGCCTGGGTTATGAGGTAATTTTGACTATCCCCAGGTTTTCTGATGTTCATTGTTTAGCGCCCTGCCTGAACTATTTTCTGAATTGCATGATCTTTTGAAACCACTGGTTTCTACCCTCGGGTTCACCTTTCACCCGTCTCCCTAACATGCCTTAAGCTGCCCCAACTGCTATAGGAGTCCCCGATCCTTGAATAGAAATATCAATTAAATCTTGTGACATGTACAATACCGTGACAAAGGTTATCGTCACTTGCCCTTTTCACACTGGGGGTGGCCATTCTTGCGTCAATGTGGCAACCCCATGTCGACCTCAATTGATCGTATATCAGGTTTGGATAACAAGCCCTGATATGGACTTCAGAATACCCCAATTTCATCTGGATCGGATGTGTCTTGCATTATTGGTCAGGCTGTGATGAGAGTTTTCAAAACAAACACCATTTTCTATGGGTCCCGATACAATTTTGAACACTTGGCACAAATATTTGGGCACCTTGAACCTCGCATGCTTGTGGAATGGCCAATTCATAATCAATTGCAGCTAAGGAGACATGAACTAAGTCCGCAGGTTACTGGATACCCACAGCTATATTTTGGTAATAATTTGTATTGGGGTTCTTGAATCACTGAGGATTTAGTTGGGGTCAGATTTCGGTAATTTTGATATGTTTTTAGTGGTACTTTACGCGATCGACGATGACTTATGTCCAAGCACTATAGAACTCGCGGTTTCTCTTAGCCTCCTATTGTCATGCTACTATTCCATTCTCTATATGCTGGTACTGGAGGCACTCTGTGAGCCCGGGCTGCCAGTTCGTACCATGTGCCGGCAGTCCAGCCTCTCCTCTCGCGGTTTTTGCAATGCCTGCGATAGTCCAGTCGAAATTATGAGCAGCCACCAAAGCCTGACGGTGCCCCGGAAACAACCAGGCTGAATCTCGAAGAAACCCAAGTCAAAGCTGCCAGATGCTTAGGTAAAACCTCCTGATTTACAGATTAGGCTGCCCAAAACCATGACTTTAATTGCTATAATAGTTCCCGGATTATAATTTCTAATCGATGAAACCGTCTCAGTGACGATGCTATCGGGGCAATAGAATGTTTGAAGCCATGAGAGAAATTCTCGCCTGATGTAGGGATCGTGTAGAGGCAATGCATAAACCCTTTCAGAAATAGTGCTTCTAAACACGTTGTATTGTCGAGTAACAATTTCTTTCCTAATAATAAATCACAACCTATCACTTGACACCTTTGTCTGCAGCTGACTCAGAGGTGGCTCAGATTGAGTTTTGAAAAGCCGTGTTTTTACAGTCCGCCGTGGTCGTCTCTGAAAGAACCTAGGTCAGTCCAGCCATGCCCCGAGACGGGCGGACGGGCCACTTGGGTTCACTGGAGGTACTCAGTTTGACTACACCTCGACTAGCAAATTTTGAGTCCCTTGAGGCTCTTTTTGACATCTGAGGAACTCATAGGCATAAATCGTGGTGTTACCAGCAGCAAGTTCGGGTATCTGGCAACAAGATGTTGGCGGGGTGGGGGCCAGTGAAGTACAATTATTTCCGGAATTGCATTATGAAGTTGGCCACGTCTTAGTCTGTCCTCTGTTTCTTTGTTTCGAATCATCATGCTCCCATTGCACAGTTTTTTTAAATTAAAACGTCTTGTCCACTAACGTGGTATGCTAGTAAACATCCTTGAAGATGATTCTACAATTGTAGGGAACCACAAGGCCAACCCTTCTGTGAGGGGGGGAGCCCTCCCATTCCACCTCAACTCTCTTCCAAGGCCCTTGTGCCCTACACGAAATTTTAATGACATGGGAAAACCTTCATGGAATATCACTCGTTTTACTTTTTGACCTAAATATTCACTGGATATTTGGTGAAATAATTCTTCCATTAGTCTAGATATTTGTAAGGCTGTTGGAAACTGCAGATTGATAGCGGTGCTTGGTGCGGGATAGTCTCGCACTCTGAGGTCGTAGTGGTGTGCATCTGTACTTCTGTATTGATAGGAGGACGAGTAAGCTCAGAAGAGTTTTCACCCCCCCTTGTTTTCTTCTTCTCCTTCCGCTTTTTGTGTCTCCTAAAAAAAAAAAAAACATTCCAAAAAGTCCTTCCTCCTCTTCGTTAAGATCTCCTCTCAATACAAGACTTTGTGTCACTGTAAAAGCTATTCTACTCCACTGCGTGAAACATCACCTCCGATCATTGCCTCAGTATCAAGATTTTCAACAAAGGCTCCATTCTCCGATACCTCCGGTAAATAAAATAGTCCCCCCGATTGACCTTAGCATTAATCCGGACGCAATAGTGTTTCCCCATGACAACATTTCCACAGGAGGCCCCTTCTAACAATTTGTGAAGTGATCTCCAAGCCTTCATAGAAAATAGTGCAATTGAGGGTCCAGCAATGAGGGCCGAGGTGATGATGGCGAAGGGATCTGTTTTGAGTAATATTGGTAGGACCCATGGGAGTCCACCAAGGGGCAACCATTTTAACGGAGAAGGGATTGTTGCTGTTAACCGAAATCTAATATAAATTTAACATACCCATGTCAGAAGTCTGAAACCCTTTTTGCATTTTGATAAACCAGTATTTGGAGCAAGAGATGGTGCCCACCACTGGCCATAGTGCCCCAAAGTCTGTGGCACCCGCCCCTAGCAAAGGCCGACTGAATCTATAGGATTAGATGTTTACCCTCGAGCCGCCGATGTCATAATCACCCCACTTTCCATCAACCTGCTCAATTTCAATTAACCGAACCCATCCACTCAATAATTCACGCAGCTACAACGCTGCAGCCAGCAAGGAAATGGCACTCTCGCATCAGTAATGCTACCGAGTTCACCAACAATAGCCATTACTCGAATAACGATCGTTATTTCAATAATGCCATTGCCTAGAACGCAAACAACTTTGGCGTGATAGATGGGGGGACGGAGAATTTAGCATGGCTATATCCAGTGGGGCCCAGCATTCGACGTCAAGATGCCCAAACACGCCAGGCTGGGGGCGTGCGGCGAGGGCTGCTGCACAGCGAGGAACTTCAAAGGTTGTGTGATGGTTCTCAGCAAGGGGAAACTGAGCATGCGACTATTATTTTGCTGCGGTGATCTACCCCAGGGGAGGGAGGTAATCCTGAAAGAAAAACTACAGAGCGGTGGTGTTCATGATTATATCCAGTTGAGCACCACATCCGACATCAAGGTGTCCGAACTCACCAGGTCAGCGGCATGGGGCACGGGCTGCACCAGACCGGTAAATTCCAAAGGAGGCGTGACTATGCTCCGCAGGGGGGAACTGGGCATGCGACTATTTTTCGGCGCGGTGATCTGGCGGCCGACAAGACCTACTTTGCGGGAATGAGGTAATCCTAGAAAAAAAAACCACAGAGAGATGGTTGCTGGTCAGAAGCGATGACAGTCCAGGGGTGGTCGACAGAGTTTGCAATAGTGCCAAAGAGTAAAACCCGCAGGTTGCTAGTGTCAACCTTGATTTCGCGATGTGGGGTCAGCAGTCTCAGACAAACATGGTCGATTCTCTACTAAAACTAATTATCTGTGGATTGGAAAGGATCCCGGACAGGATGGGTCGGGAATTTTAAGATTATAGAAAGGGGATTCATTGGTGAAAAAGGACCCCAGGTGCAAGGTTATGGGGAACCCAAGAACTATCACTTCTTTGCCTGGAGCACTCCAATGTGTTGAGGCTCTGAATTTAATTTGGCCTCCGCCCGAGGCTCCCGATTCATTGAGACATTCTCGGGAACTCCCTAAATAGGCCAATATTATTACACGATACATCCGAGGTGAAATTTGGGATTGAAAAATATCGGCAACTTTGTCTGTGGGGCCTAGCAATTGTGTTACTTTAGGATATATTCGGATGAGACCGAGTAAGGATACATCTCGAGGCGCGATGGATAATGGCCTGGAGATCAAATCCGTCAAACACATTGCCGCGATCATTCACGAAACACAAGTGAGCAACATGATGAGAAGGGATTTTCATCTCATTTGTTATGGAACAGCCTGTGATACCCTTTCTCATGTTCGGTGAAGCGGCTGCTTTTCTCAGAAGGCATCATTCTGGAGTAGTGAGGTTTTTTCCCCAGGTGTTAGGGGCCGTTTACCTGTAGACGGCCGTCTAGCGTCTTGGGCCGGTGTCCAGTGTTCAGGAGGGCTGGACTGTTGGGGTCTGTATGGCAATCAGACAACCCCCCTGGCCATCCGAACACCCCCACCCGGACCGATACTCATTAGTATGTTCTGCACGGCGGTCCGCCCAGTTGCCACAGTTCGCCTCGGTAGGCCACTGGAAAGTTCCTTGTTTGGGTTTAGCTGTCCGGGTGGCGTGGCAGGATGTCTACTCGAGTGTCATATCATTAAATTTTGATCACTATTTTGGTGTTGACCTAACGAACCGTCTAGCGCACCATCTAGTGTAAAAAATCTCATAAATTAACACGAGCTGTACAACGCAATAGCTTTCAAGTCTCAACACTCTTCCTCCACCACCGTCTCTAACCCAGTGCCGCCCCACAGGCGGAAGACATGTTCCACCTTTCCGCTACCCTCCGGCAATTGTATTATATGACGACCGTTGAGGAGCTCGCTTATCCAATCATCACCCACAGTGCGGAATTCTTGTCTTGGGGTTCTCTCTAGACATACACAAAGGTAATCAGCAATTGTGCAAAGAAACCGGAGCTGGTTGGCGGCGATAGTAGGGCGATTGCAGAAATGACGGGCTGGCGGCATGGTGTTGATGTTGCAGACGGAGGCGCAACAGGACCTCTAGAGCAGCGTCGCGCTTTCGCCACCTAGCGCTAAGTTGTTGAAGCCGGGTTAGCGAACAAGGATACTTAATCTACCAAACAGCCCCAAGAATTTTGAATGGTCGAAAATTGGTTAAACGGTTTTGGAACCGTCTGTTGCAACATCACACTAGTCGTCAGGCCTGGCTGTTAATGCCGGTAAATAAGGATAATAAAATTGATTCGGGGATTGGCGTCTTGCGGCCGTTGCAACCCGGGTTCCGTTCCGGGCTCTGCTTGCGCACCCGGTGGCTTTGCTACCGTGTAGTGAAGGAAGAAGCAATTCAAGAAGCACCTAACAAAGGGTGACTTGCCGGAGCCGGTGACCCTGGAGGACGTGTCGGAGGAGGAAGGTGATGCTCCTGGTGTTGGTGGGCTTACTCCCGTGGTCGGCCAGTTATTTGGGTTGGGAGTTTCTTTCCCGGGCCAGGGAATGTAGTTTTGCGGCGCGAGGATGTGGCTTGGTGGCAATGCACCGTTGGGGAAACGGCTGTTCACGGCCGTTGCGGGAGTATGATACCTGCTTTGTTTCTGACCACTCGCTTTTGCGGGATGCGGCCGGCTGTTGACATGATACGTCTTGGCGTGGACTAGAGTACCATCGGTATTCATCGAACATGAATGTCACGGGTAGATTGCTCCGGATTTTCTGGTAGAGGTGCCACCGTCTAGTTTTATTACAAAGTAGACGGCTAAGTACTGTATGGTACCCTTGCTTCTTCACCAAGATTTGTCTTCGCAGTTTGTGGTGGGGTTGGGCGTGATCATGAAGAACCTCGATGTGATGCAAAAACCGGTTCGCACCTCCACCAATACTGCGAGCTCATACCTGTTCAGTGAACTCCTAGTGAGGACGCTGATGGATACGGCGGGGGTCATTCGGTGCTCAGTTGGCGTTATACTCCGCAACATTCAGGAGGAATGGTGGACCGTTCAATAGTGTTGAACCTTCTTGCCACATATTTATGCAATCTCAATGAACTCCGGTCTACTAATATCATACCCTATAACTCCCGGTCGAAGTTAGCCCGGCCCTGCTTTGGTGTGCCCAACCCCCGAAAACAAGTGGTAGTGGAGGCTGTGCCCGCACGTTGCCACGCCAAGTCCCCCGACCCCTGACCCAAGTCCGGGGCGCGAGATCTACTTGGTAGCATCAGTGGTGAGGTTTCCAATTCCCTCAATTATCCATCCCGAATCAAAGAATTAACACCGGAAAGCTGCCGTATGTTGGAGCATGTTATTATAATTCTTCAATGGGTTTCAACTCGTTATTCGCTTCTACGCTTGATAAAAAGGCGATAACTACCCAAAAGAACCAGGCCCAGAACTGATCACCACATCCTTAAATTCATCAAAAAGAAAAAAATGAAAATGAAAATGATACAACAGAAAAGCAGAAAAGCAAAGTGCCATGCGTGCGAGCCAAAAGAGAGCAGTTTTTCTTTGTCCCATGTCGTTTTTTCTCCAAAATTCTCTTATCAATATGTTTATTACAACCAGATTTTTGTCTTAATACATCAATTCTAAGGCATCAAGCATCATCCATGGCTGTCTCCAGCTTAATGTCTTCTAGTCCACTACTTCTCTTCCCCACATGGTTTCTCTATTCCACCCCCTACTTGCCCATGCAACTCGCCCCGCGTTGGAGGCACAGCTACAATGTACAATTTCATCTCTGCTTCTCTACCTGAAAGATAATTCAGGACATCCCAAGTCAACTATCTACAAGCTCAGCTCCACTAACCCTCCTGCTACATTCCCCTTCTACTAATCATTCAGTTACTAAAGTTGTTCCCGTCTAACCAATAAAACTATGTTGACACTTTTTGTGAATACTATTTTCAACCTGCTCTAACATCAATTTCTATCCTCATATGTACACGAACATTCTCATCATGCCCTACTCAACCTGTTAGTATTCTGCCACAACTACTCTTTTTTTTTCCTGAGTCGACTTCTTCAGTTGCCCTTCATGTTATCCTCATTATCTATACTGTAACTATGGCAGATACCTTCTTACCTGCTAGATTTAGTTGGGTCCTTAAGTATTCTCTCCTCTTATTTTTTTTGAGAAACCATGCCCTGTACATGTTTAGAATGTTTTTTCACACCTACTAGTTTTACCCACTCTAAAGTGGTAGTCTTCATGCTGGTTGTATCAATCACTGTCATTATTTACCTGTAATCTCTTGCTAATACCAGTTTATGTAATATGCTCCTAAGTGTAGTTTACTATTTATATTACTGTGGCAGGAAAGTATCGTGTCCAGTGGAGTCCATAATATCTTGCTGACATTGTGGTCAGGTTCCAAAATTGATGATTGAACTGCTTATGTATGATTATTCAGGCAATTTTAGTTGATGTAATTGACTACTTTGCACAAATGCAGTAACAATTTAATTTAATACCAATTCCAACTTTTATTTCTACTCTATTTCTAGAAGTGCATAAACCTTGTACCTATACCTGTTACTCTCCATGAAATCAATGTTGAGATCTTGTCTAAATAATAACATTATTTGTTTCCAATGTCCTGATATCCTATTCCTGTAGTAGATGAGACCAGAGAGCATAAAGCTAATCAGTGAGGATTTGGTGATCCCAGTAATACTGAAATAGGTTGATATTCATATAACCCTTGAGTCTGTCCATTCACAATCATAATTCTGTAAGTACAGCCTGATTAGTTAAGAGTTGTGAAATAGATATAATCTAGGCAAGTAATTTTGATTGAGCTGAACAGAGAGCTAAGATATTTTGTCGGCTTTTGCTTATATCTGTAGTATGAATACATCAGTTATATAATTGCAGGATAATTGTAAATTGAATGAACCATGGCATAAATATGTGGGCTCTGAACAGTGTCCACTTCACCCATGCTGCAAATTGCTTAAAGCCAATTCTCATTCAAGCTGCAGTGTTTCTCCTTTCACAATAATTTCACAATAGGCCCCATATCGTTATACTAAAGTCGCATCTAAGACAACAACAAGCTTGGCAAACATGATCTGTTTATCTACCTTTTGCTTGGCTCTTGCTATAGCACCTACATCTTATCATATAATAACTGCGGAGTTATTTCAAATCTTATGATGAAATTTTTTTTATATAAATTGACCATATTGGTTGCTCGTTCGGTATACTGTGTAACTGTGCAGGGCTGCTTGAACTTAAAGCTTACGGTAGTTCGTGGATGTACATATTTTCTGTGGGTCTATTTTATAATATCATCATCTACCTGATCCATGAACTTACCAAATCTTCATCAGCTATCTGGATTATATGGAACCCCGTGCGAGCTGTACAGATGCTCAACTGTCCCAGCAATTCTAAACTGTTTATAGTTTAATATTGAGAAATAGTAGCAGCATAATTATGTAATCTTTCTAAATCAACTCATATCATCAAGCCTATAGTACCCTTATAGTTACTGGTGAACAAATTATACTCCACTTACTACATATCCATTTTGACTCTCTGTTACTCCACTCACATTGGTCCAAATTATATCGTTAATTGCTCCGGTTCGTTGAATTTTATCAAGCGCTAAGGTAAATTGTAGTATTGGTGTTATTGTATTAAGTGGAAGCATCAACAAAGGTCAAGCATAGTCTCTGTCTCATATGATGGCAAGATGTCCTTGGTGGTGTTCCAACGGTTAGAGAATTTTTTTTACAATGAGAGGTATATAGCACAATATTCCTTATCGTGATTCCTCCCTAGTGCAATCATTTTCTGTCACTTTTGACTATTATCGAAATAACCATGAACTTGATATGTTGAGTTATGGTCATCTGAAATCTCCTGGTTCATAATATGCTCTACAACTTAACGTTTGAGCAAGTGATGTCGTACTGTCTTCCTACATATTCTATTCAGGTTTGATTCTTCCCCGATGATTCCGGCACCGAGAGAATGGGTCACTAGGTGGTCACTGCATGTGGCTCTTTTCTTGTGGTGTGGAAATTCCGTCGGGTGGCGAGGTTTAATAGTACCTATCATACCAAAGGAATTGATCACCCCAGGTTATGAGAAATCAACTGCTGGAGAAGATTGTGTTGGTTGCAAGCATAGTGTAGGATCTAGAGCTCTTGAGGAGAAAGGTAGCCCAGAAGATAAAGTAAGCGAGGTTCAATCAACACTCGTTCATGGCATTCCATATCTATCAAGTCATCGGCTAACACCATTACCTCTCACTGTGCGAGGCAAGTCGGCAAAGGGGGCTGAAAATATTCTTGAATATCACGCTGTCGATCACATACTAGGCTGTAGTGGTATATTGTTGCTATTCGACAACTTATCATTACATTATGGTATCAAACTGAGGGGCGGATAAGGAGAATAATATCACAACATTTGTATTTGTAACAACTGTAACGAATGGACAGTGATTCCCGACCTGCTTCCAAGCGCAGTAAGTGTGTCGAGTAGAGATCGTGTCCACGCTTGGTGATTTATTATTGTCCAAATGCGGTATCCATTGAAGCTTGGCGAACGTGGCGGTGGTGGTGGCTTAACCCGGCACTCCGAGCACTCGAGTACAGCATAGTGTAAAATTAATGGAATCAAATGGTGCCCACCAAAACAAGTAAAACCTGATATGGAACTAGTTGAAGGCGACAACAAATTAGAACAAAAAAAACCCGCCCAGGGGTAGGTTATGCTAGGAAGTACAATCTAGTGGTCGTTTCCTGTTGACTTAAGTGTTCCCGTCAGACAAAATTAAAATGTAAAAGTCGAAATTTGTGGTGAGGAGGAGACTAGGGACAAAGTCTACACAGAGTAATAGTAGGAAAAGAACAAAAAAGAAGATATATTGAGGAGAGTGGGTAGATTGGATACTATTGGATAATATAAAAATAACATAAGTCTAGGATTCGGAAGGGCGACGTCTTTTTTTGCGCATCAATCGCCGCGTTTTGGCCCAATCGTGGTCGGTTGCGACAGAACAGTTAGTTTCTTAGCGGACCCGCCTTTAGGGACTTCACAACATAGGGTACTAGCACCCGGGTCTTGATCTGGCTTCCCGGGGTTTTAGGCTATCCAAGGAAGTACCCCAACACCCTAGACCGGAGCTAATATGATATTGATTAAAAGTGCTCACCTTTGACGTGCTTTTCGGGTATTCTTCCATCTGCAACTACTCGATTACGTTGCCTACACCGCCAGGGATCTCCGGAATTGACCCCACTATATCCTGTCGCGCCTGCCAGTCTCCATTCGGTATGGCCAAGTTGGCGCATGGGTAATGAGGGCGACGGATCGAGATTCTTTGGGAAAACACCGAAAATGCAGGGGGGCTGAAACTTTACGGCCCATCTAACCACCACCTAGACACTGGGTACCGTACCGGTAATTTGAGCTTCAAGTACAAGAGTGCGTAGTTGAGGCTAGGTGCAAATAATATAAATGTTCGGTGTCCACACCCTGCTGTAGCTCCCATATCCCAGAACGCATTTCGGGCACATCTTGGGCTTGCAATTTGAACCATAAGCCGAAGCGATGGAGGTAAAACTCCTCCCCCTGACCCCCTCACCCCCTCACCCACTAAGTTTGACCCAAGGAATGTTCTTGGAATATTCGCTTGCTAACCTCATCCCACCCTAATATTAAAGCCCTCTACATGGTTGTCTATCGGGATACTGGCTTGTTATGTTCCTTGTGTCAGAATACTCTGGGAACTGGGAGTGGATAGGGCGGGGTTGCCTGATCACTAAAGGGGCGAAAGTTTGAGGAGAAGGGTACTGAGTCGATGTAGTGGGATGGAGCATTGGGCTGTGTTCGCATATAGTTGCTTAATGACATACCGGTCGCAGGATTGATAGGAACATGATCAGATCTGCGATAGTTGTTACCTGGATAGTTCGGGGTTGTAGAGGGTGTTTGAATCCGTCATATATCGGGGCCAATTGCTTGACCCTCTTTCACGTATGACCCGGGCGATCGGCTGTATTATGCATTGCCATAGGCAGCGTTGGACTTTCTGAAGGCCTAGCAATATGGTCAAACATGTGAGCTGTAAATTCAAAAGTTTCTTCACTTCCGTTTACAGGCTCGGCTCACGACTGTAACAAAATATGTGGCCAAGGGTGCGACTTATTTTCGGGAGATAGTTCGATTTCCCTTGCTAGTAGAAGCTGTTTACACCTGGGTAGAAGCAAGAGATAGGAAAAAACAGTGGCGGCCTCGGTTTCTCCACATATTGAGCTCCCACAAAAACAGAAAAAACTTTTATCAAAGAGAAAAAAACACCGGTCTCGAAAGCCTTCCGCCCTGAGGGCCTAATCGGGCCATGCTACAAGAACAAGACACCCCACAAGAACAAAGCAAAGCTTAGGATGGCAAAAATGTGGAAAACGGCTGCCATCCCAACAGCATCCGCAATGACGGGCACAGCAAAACTGACCAGAAACGTGCCCAGCCAATTAGCGGTCAAAGCGATCGCTTGAGCTGCGCCAACGCCCTTCGGTTCAATCCTACGGGAGGCCACCATCCAGGGCAGGGGGCCTAACCCCATAGAAAAGGCCGAGACGAAGAGCAGGATTGAAATTGTGGAGAGGATGGCAAATCCGAAGGAGATGCTGAATCCTAGGACACCCGAAAAAATCCCCATGCTAGCCATAGATGTCAAGAGCAAGAACTTGTGGCTTACGCTATCGAACATCATGGATGCGCCCAAGGTGACAAGTAAATTGACACCCGAGATTGCGGCATTGAGGTATTTTGCGGAATGGGGAAGAAGATCATCTAGGATTGAGACACCATAGAAAACGACGGCGTTGATTCCTAACGATCAGTGAGGCGATTTGATTAGCAAAATGTATAAATCTAGCGGACAGGGCGAGGACAAAGGACGTAAACCTACCGGTAAGTTGCTGCGCCATCATGACAGCAACAACAACGACAAACCCCGCACGGTATTCCCGCTTGGTTATAAATTCCACCAATCCAATCTTGTGGCAATCTGGCGCGGGAGCAGGTTCGGCTTCGAGGTGAGCGTCATTTTCACCGGTGGGGGTGGTGTTATAGGTTGAAACGGATTGTGCTAGCCGCCTAGTGTAAGCATGTTTCACGAGAAGGGGAGTCCATTGTTGGGGAAACCAACGAAAAACTTACCGGTTGTGGGTTCGAGGAGTGGTTCACGCTCCCCCACGCTCTCGGCGTTATCGATTCCCTCAGGTTGTCCTAGTGGCCTTGCGTAAGAAGACTGTAGGAGCGATGGAACCGGTTGTGGGGGGGAACAAATAAATTCTCACCAGTTGGTTGGCCCTGATAACTAGCAAGTTCTTCCTCGACATCTTGAGTGCCTCGAATTCTGGTGAGCACCCTTCTAGCTTGTTCAATGTCTCCCGAGGCAATCAAAGAAGAGGGTGACTCGGGAAGAAACAGGAGTGCAACTGCTTGGGCCAAACCAATCACACCGCCAGCAAGAAGGATAAAGCGCCACTGCGCGCCTTTTTCTATTCCAAACGAGATAATTAGCGGTGGGGGAAACCAAAATATCGGGGATGGTGACCTACCCAAGAAAATTCCCAACACCTGGGAGGATAAGATACCCAGGTTGATCGATATCTGAGTCATGGCTCCACTGTAAGGGTTAGATTAGATATGGGACGTTTCCAAGGACGGTTGATGACTTACAATACTCCTTTGTAGTTGGGAGGTGCGAGTTCGTTGATATAAATTGGGACAATAACGGCCGCAGAACCTGCAGCAATTCCGCTTAGGAATCTCCCAATGGTGAGGATGACGGCACCTCCTGCGTTGGCCTTAAGAAGCCCCCCGATTCCAAATACGAAGGCAGACAGGACAAGAATCGTTTTACGTCCAAAGGTGTTGATACCGGGAGCCGTGAGAATAGAGCCAACGAGACCTCCGATAGCAAGGATGCTAGAGGCGAGACCTATGAAAACTCTGTGTTAGCTTTTGATAGAAATTGCACGGGGCGCGTGATCCCCGAAGCACTTGGCATAGCGCGAGGGAAATGAATAAACATGTGCCGTATTATCGGTTACAAAAATGTGGTCAATTTGTCAGTTTAATATTGTACAGTTTTTTACTACTGTGGAGAGGCATAAATGTCTTTGAGAAATTGTAGCATGAAGTATTTTTTCGACACTGAAAATAGATGTTTGCACAGCGACCCGAGTATACTTGTCCGCTCAAGATAACCCACTAAGTCCCGAACCACAATTCACATAGAGCAAATCCAAGGAAGACGATTACAAAATTCACGGAGTGGGGACTTAGTGACTATACCGAATTGGGCAGAATCGAGGCCCAAGCTCTCTTGAATTGCTCTCTGGGGAGCATTCAATTCGGCCTAAAGCAGGAAAAGAGTCAGACCCAACGCTACCTACCACCAGGGTTGAAGCCCTTACCAAGTTCCAGCCGAAGAGAGCCGTCCCCGCAGAAAGAATAAGAGTGTAGAGGAACAGGGTAGCAGGCATGACGGTTTGTAAAGGGGTGAAACTAAGCTGGGATAAGATTAAACGGGTGAGCCAATTGAATCTGGAAATTAATGACCTTCAAAAATCAAAGAGATATTGGCCAGTTTAATAAACTTACATGGAGTGTAATGAATTGGGAATAGCGCTTATTGGAAGCAAGGTGTTAGGGGAAAAGGCGGTGGTTTCGGGTGGAGATAGATGGGAGGAAGGAGGGTTGGAACGGTGGTGGGAAAAAGGGTAGGGTGAAAGGGGTCGACGCGGGAGGGATCGAAGAGAAGGGTTCGTTTGCTAAAGGTTCGTGGCCGCGCACCCTAGGTTTGCCTCAATGATTTCCCTGTGCCAAGACGCGCAGTTGGCACGCGAGCACCCTATGGGGCTCCAGTTGATGTGACCGGACAAGGGAGTGTTTGGGAAAATTCCACAAAACAATTAATGTCGTTACAGATTATTACTCCTGCCTGTTTTTTGCTCTGAATTTACCCCCTAGGCTTCAACCCGGTCTCAAGAATATTCCCAATTGAACTAATATCTTGGCTAAAATAGGAGATATTTATATTATCTCTCTTCTTACTAGTTTGGAGATAATAGAATACTCTGTTACCTAATATTGTTACTTGCCCCACAGAAGGAGTTGCTCCCAAGTCCCGAGCTGGAATCTCAACTATCGAACTATCGGGTGCATCACTTCGTGGCCGTGTCACAGGAGCACCTGACCATAGAACCTTCTTCCAAGTAGGGAATAAGGCTTTTGACTTGTCAAGGACTGCCAATATCTTTCTAGGCGCTGATATGCATTTTCTTTTTCTGAGTAGAAATGCAAATAGTGCAGCTATAGGTTGTCGGAACCCCTAGCACACAATCTCGTATCATTTGGCTTACTACCTAAAACCTATGTAATGTTACTCTTTATCTTGAAATGGATCGAACCTACTTCATCCTTTGGAAATGCCTATTAGGTAGATCACTTGTAGTTAGCTACAATAAATCCGAATCTACACCGCCGGGTTCCACCAGACCAGCGCAGCTCATCCACTGGAGGGGGTAGTCCACCCCCCATAATGAATATTAAAACTGCTTCTTTCTTGGCATGGGAGTGAATTGGGGGGCATAGCCGGTGCCGCACTGATTTTCTATCTCTGGACCTTTGTCCTTAAATGCTACAGTAGAAAGGTGGGCCTATGAGTGAGTGATATATTGTGATCTTGGCTCAATTGTACCAAATATTGACCTATTGACCTAAAGAGGTAGCGGAGAAAAGGGAAAATGGGGGGAGACAAAATAAATGTAAGAATCGAACGCGGGGTCCGCGCGAGACTCAGGGAAGTAGTTTTCACGATTCGGTGGATGAAAGGATTCCCCCGTCAGTCTGGCGATTTCTGAGATTAATCTCTGATTCCTCAGGTCACGAAAACAGTTTATCAGATAGCCATTAGCATTGATCCAGACGCAACAATGTTCCCCTACGACAGCTTTTCTAAGACGAGAACTCCCCCCACAGCCTGTCAAGTGATCCCTGGATTTTTATAGAAAATAGTGCAATTGAGGGTCAGACAATAGGGGCAAGGGGGGGTGATTGAGAAGGGATCTGTTTTCCGTAATACTGGTAGTACCCAAGGATGTTTACCAAGGGGAAAGTATTTTAATGAAGAAGCGATCGTTTCGGTTAACCTAGAATTTAACATTCCTATGTCAGAAGTGTGAGACCCTTATTGAGTTTCCGTGAACCCTATTTGGAGCAAGTAATAGTGTCCGGCGCTGACCTTAACCCTTGGGAGTCTGTGGAGCCTACGAATAGCAGAGGTCAGCATGATTTATAGGATCATGTGTTCACCCACAAGGCACCAATATCATGATCGCTGCACTTTCCAGCCGCCAGCTCGATCTCCATCAACTGAACCCAGAGACTCAACTATTCAACCACCTACAATGTTGCAACCAGGGAGTAAATGTCACTCTCCCATCGATGATGCCCCCAACCGCCCCAATAATAGAAATTACTCAAATAACGACCGTTCTCTCAATAATCCCATTATGTGGAACGCAAACAACTTTAGTATTGCAGACGAGGGGCCGGGGATTCTAACATGGTTGTATCCAGGTGAGTCACGCACCGAGCGGCCTGACTAGCTTACAACAGGCGGAAAGGGCTGCTGCAGAGGAGCGAATTGCGGAGGAGCCCTGGCCGTGCCCGGTGGGAGGGAGCCGAGCGTGCGGCCGTTATTCCACCGCAGTAACCCGGTGGCTGGCAAGACCTACGTCGAGAGCGGGGGGTAGCCCTAGAAGAAAAACCCCGGAAATGTGGCGATAATGAGCACCGATACTAGTTCGCTAGTTATAGATAGGGTTTGTGATTGTGCCAGAAAGTAAAGCCTAGCGGTTTACTTATTTCTAGGTTGATTTCGCGGTCCTGGGCCAACAATCTCCTAGAGACGAGCTCGGTTCACTACTAAAAGAGATTATCTGTGGGTTGGAAGGAATGCCGGACAGGACAGATCTGACCTTCCCGGATTATAGAAAAGCCATTTATTGTTGAAAGGGGGCCCCGGGTGTCCAGAAATCGTGAGGATGCTAAGAACTATCATGCCTTTGCGGGGGGCATTCTGATATGTTGAAGCCTTGGGTTGGGGGGCATTGATCTGGGGCCCCAGATTCATTGAGACAAATTCTTGGTAAATCCCCAAATACACGAATACTCTTGGCTGGAATATGAGACATCCGGGGTGAGATTGAGAGCTATTTTAGAAGAGCGCCAATTTCGTCTGTGGGACCTAGCGGTGCTTTTATCTTAGGATATATTTGGATGAGATTGAGTAAGGATAAATCTAGAGGGGCGATGGATAGTGATCTAGAGGTCATATCCATGAAACATATCGCAAAGAATATTTATGAAACACAAGTGGGCAAAATGATGGGGAAGGTGATTTTATCTCATTCCTGGTAGATTCGTAGTCAATGAAGCGGCTGATCTTCTCAGAAGGTATCACCGCGGAGTGGTGGCTGTTCTTTTCATGTGTAAGGGTCCGCTTACAGATAGACACCCGTCTAGCGGATGGAGAAGGTGTCTAGCAAGGAGGGCTGGGCGGTTGGGGTGTGTAGAGCAGATACTTGGGTATCATAATTATCATAATATTATTGTGATGAATGGTTTGGTGCTTACCTAATACACCATCTAGCGCACTGTCTAGTGTGAAAAATTTTAGAAACAAAGACGTGCTGTACAACGCAATTGTTTTCGACCCCCAGCCGTCTTCCTCCACCGCCCTCTCTGACCCACAATGCCTCCCTACAGCTGGAATATTTCTTCCGCCTTTCCTCTACCTTCTGGCGATTCTACGGTGACTGTTGAGAACTCACTGATTTGATCCTCACCTCACAGTGCGGAATTGTGTCTTAAGCTCATCTCCAGATGTACTGTACAAAGGGAATTAGCAATTGTGCAAAGGAAATTGGAGCCGGTTGGCAACGATGATACGGGGATCGTAGGCATGACGGATTGGTAGCATGGTGTTGATGTGGGGGACGGAGGCAGCAACAGCGCGTCTGGAGTGAGTCACGTCTTTCACCGTCTAGCACCAGGAATTTGGGACGTTCAAAAATTGGGTAGACGGATTTGGAGCCGTCTGTTCCATCATGACACCGGTCGCGCTGCAGTGGTTCGTCGGTTTCCGGCTTGGTTCTTGATGCCAGCTCCACAAACAAGGATAATGGGGTTTGCTAAGCTTGTGTCGGGGATTAGCGACTATAACCATTGCAATCCCAGGCTCCGTTCCAGACTCTGGTAGCGCACCCGAGGGCTTTTCGACCATGGCGGGGACACCTGCTTTGTTTGTGGCCGTTCGCTGGTGTGGGGTGCAGCTAGTGGTTGAAGTTTAAACACTTTCAAGTTTATACGACATCTTGGCAAGGGCAGGAGTGGCATTTACGGAACATGAATGTCACGGCCAGATTGCTCCTGGTTTTCTGGTCGGGACGCCACCACCTAGTTTGATTACATTAGTTTCAGAAGTCCACAGCTAGGTACTGTATGGTACCCTTGACTTCCCCTTTTGTGGCGGGGTTGGGTGCGGTCATGAAGAATCCCCTAGATTGGATATAGAAACCAGTTCGCGCCTCCATCAGTACCGCGAGTTCATATCTCCTCAGTTAACTCGCAGCGGGGACGCAAGGCATGCAGCGGGGATCAACTGGCCCTCGGTTGGCGTTATGCTCTGCAACACTCATGAGGAATGGTGGATTGTGATGGAGGAGTTGGCGTAGCGCAGGTGGAATGGTCACCTAGTGGCGGTGGGAACTTGCGAGGACGCAACAGGAAGTGGAGAACGATCGGAGTAGAGAGTGTGTTCGTTATTCGATGATAGGTTCAGAAGAAAGGAAAGAACGGAGCTCTGCTTAAATACATGTTCAGGTGGCCAACACCCACCAGTGTGCGTTATCCATAGCTAGTCTCCCAGGGCATCAGACCTCATAGTGCCCCAACCTAATACCAATACTATCTCACGATGGGATTACTCCATTAGATTGTTCAATAATGTTGAGCTTTCTTACTACATATTTAAAAAATCCAAGCCTTGCAATGGGCTAGCCCGGGTCGAAAAAAGGGCCGACCCGGCCCAGCCCAAGCCCAAGGAACCTTGAGCCCGACCCAGCCCGGCCCAAGGAAGTATGGCCCGGGCTAACCCAACGAGCCCATCGGGCCCCCGCACAGGTGAACAGCCATAAAAGAGATGAATGTAGATCTATTAATACTAGATTAAAATAAAGAATTGCCAATGAGAACAGATGGTGCTTGAAATAGGAGATGAACACAACACAGTGAGAAATAGTAGTGATTATTTTCAATAGAAAGAGTGAATTTTATATGGACTGCCAACTTCGGAGGCACTCTGTTGACTCAATTGTTTCAGCATTGAGAGAGTGACGGGAGTCAGAAATAGTCCTCTTGGCTCCTGAGAATACGCGTTCAGGTTCGGAAGACATGGCAGGAATTGATAGGAGGGTAATTGCCCATGCCGCAAGTGTTGGGTATTCGCTTTGTTGACGATTCTCCTGCCACCAACTGGAAGGAAATTAGCAATTGAAAAAGGAAAATCAGGAAGACAATTAAGTTGAGATTCAGGAGGAGATACACACAGAAGAGGATTTTGAACGCTAGGTTCAGGCTCCGCATGTGAACAATACCGCTCATAGTCATCTCTTATAGCGGCTTCCCCTGTGCTCCGCAGATCCATCCATGCCCAAAACGGATTGTCCCCCTCCTCGTCTAGCCCAACTGATGGGCTAGACAGATGATCACTCCTCCGCTCACCCTCCTCCGACATACTAGAAGCCGGTTGATCGCAGAATAGGTGGAGGACTTGAGATAAAACTACCGCTGTTAGAAGAGAAGCTCATCGGGTTTGTATTGGTATTAGGAACAAATGGGAAGCGAGATCAGAGGTCAACATAGGTATGGGAAATAGGAAGCAGGAGGGAGATACCGAAAAGATCTGATATTTCATTGGGTGGCAAGACGAGATCTGAACTTTCAAACCTCCAAACTACGCGACAATCTGAGAGCAGATGAATCCAATATGGATTAGTTCTGCACCAAGCATTCTAGATATAGAGATGGTTGGGTTGGATCCTACCGCTTGTAGTAACGCGCTTCCGGAAGGCCATGTGCTCGGACAATCGTTTCCCCGGTGATACGGATTGCAAGACACCATACAAACCTTAAAAATAAGGCTAATCCTTGGCCGGGCCCGCCGGGCCGCCCGGGCTTCTCCCCCCCTCAGCCCGGCCCAGCCCAAGGAAGCCCATGAGTGAGCCCAGCCCAATGAGCCCGACCCAGCCCAACGAAGGCCCGACCCATTGCAAGGCTTGAAAAAATCTCGATGAGCTCCGCTCTACTAATACGGTACACTATAGCCACCTGAACCCAAGCAGCTGGAGTCAGTCCAGCCCCACTCAAGTATGGCCAAAGGCTTGTAGGCCACGCCTGACCTATTTCTAGGAATTCCTAACTGCCAGCAGCCCGTGGCGGTGGAGGCGGTGGTCGACGGTTCGCATGCCAAGTCGGTCTTCACCATATCTGAGACGAAAGATCTATTTGTTAGGGAGATTGGTGAATAGTGATGGAAACGATCATGCTCGATCATAAAATTTGGGTGTGATCGAGCACTATTTATGCTCGAGCATAGCCCAAATTTTATGATCGAGCATGATCGTGCCCATCACTATTAGTGAATCTCACAATTCCCCCAATTGTCCACACCGACACGGGAATTAACACCAGTAAGCTGTCATATTTTAGGCTATCATAATTCCTAAACAGAATTTAATTACGGTTAAACTTTGCGTTTTAGACCGTACTTAACCGATTGATGATCAATGGCTTGCCTCTGATCCGCTTTTCTACCACACCGTCAGCGGTCTTTTCCATCACCAGTTCAACGTCTTCCACTTGCACCTTCACCACTGCACTGACAACCCCTGCTTAAAAACCCCCACCTTAATTAAACAACTATACCGGTATGATATATCCGAGTTTTCTTTTCTATCGTAATTCGCTATGGTAGATACCAACAGCTGACCACTTTCAGGGGGCAGCAAACATCGTTTGTCACTGTAACAGACTGTGAAAAAAAAAAAATATGAAAAATAAACTTGTTTCTGATGGTGTATGGGTGTTCGTTTTTGCCTTCCTCCAATCGTGCACATCCCTGGTGGTCTTTCTGTCATCACATCAAATATCATTCGTCTTTCACTTGCTCATTGGGATAGGCTGAATTACACTTCTCCAGCGGGACATCCTATCAGGAAGGTGATCTGTTTGGCCAGGCGAAAGTCTTTCCCGGGCGGATTGAATATACACGATGCACACGAATAGAACACTGTGGTTATTTTGTGCCTTGTAAAACTACATCGGAGGAGAGGGGAAACTAAGGGCTTCTAGTTTGCATGCGTTCCAAAGGGGGTTCGAGAAAAGGTGACAAAGGAGGGTGCGCAATTGTTTTGAATCTTATTCTATTTCGCCAAAGCACTATCATGACTCCGTAGCATAGAAAACCACCAACCCCGTAACGTCTCACTATATCCTACAACCAGCCATAGACACCAATTTTTACTCAACCTATTCGACAGAAAATGTCAGCAATGCTGGAGTAAACAGGGATATCATTTACGTGCATTACAAATGTAAATGGGAAAGCATTAAGGAAACTCGTACTTACACGAGGCCGGAGTGCGCCGAGCTCAATAGCCAGACAAAAATGTCTAACTTCCTGGAAACTACCTAGCGGCTACCGGCTCGGGTCTTCTTGGCCCTAATACTCCTTCCGCGTTTGGCCCTCCACCATCTCCTCCGGTGATGCCATCATCGCCATGGGGGGGGGATTTTGCTGTGTTTGCAGGCAGGATCGATGTTGGAATGGCGATTGCAGATGAAGATAGTGCCGGGTATAGGAATAGTCGCAACTGGAGTGACACGAAAGTCCTCTGTGGTGGCAACAGTGGTCGGTGCAAGGTTTGGAGGATTATTGCAGAAAGCTTTCTGCGCAAGGTTCTAAGATTCAGAATTTCTATGTGAAATATGCAGAGGGAGGGCGAGGTGAGGTAGGTATACTTTGACCAACTGCGAAGGTAATAAATGTGACGCCCAGCGACGAAATCGTGAGCTTCGGAGAGACACAATCGCGACAAGTAAAGTGAGTGCAGCTACAATAGGCCCCACTATCGCTACCGGACCCTCGCCATTGCTATCATCCACTCTTTTGTCTCCTCCGTGATCCCGTTTCACGACTCGCGATAATAACGTTTCAACGGGGTAGCGTGAGACTACCGGCATGGTGGCTTAATATGATGCTCGCCGAGAGATCTGCTAATACTCTGGTTGTGTGTGGGATGCAGTAGGTAGTGGGAATGGATGTTGATCGATTTGTTGCTCGGGACGGTTTTTTTGTGTGTGGAGGGGGCTGTGGATACTTATAGTGGAATGAGGGAAGGAGTAGAATCGTGCGAGGTGGGTCGCCCGGCCACCATTTGGCCTATCAAGACTCCATCGCGGCAGCCCGAAAGGTGTCTGTGGACAGTGACGTGGCGGTGGTTGAGGTAAGTCGCAGTGGGCGGCAGTGGTCCCGGGGGTCACGGTCACCGTCCCAGGGCAGTAAGGCACCACGTCCGGCCTACACAAGGAATAGAGAAGCAAGGATCTAAGCTGGGAGAGGGGGGCTGTGTGGGGGTCTGCACAGGAAGTGTGTGGCAAAATCGTTAAGACTTTTGAAGATGAGAAACATTGGAGGGAGCTGGTGACGATGACAATGGTAGCGACAATGGTGCCCAACCGGCCGAATCCCCCAAAATCTCGGATAGTACTAATTATCTAAAAAGCAAAAAATGTGGACGGAGTAATAGTTCTAGACCTGTTACTACTACCGGTACCATCGCTTCAATCTCCCGAGACACCTGTAAGCCTACGAGGTGTTACCCATTCGTCGAAATTTCTGGTGTGAATTTTTTTCCCTGGCTATGCTGCCAACATATTTGCACCGTAATTTTTGGAGGAGAAATCTCGCACAACGGCTAGAGAGAGTCCCTTCCCATGGTAGAAAGGGAGCTGGGCCAGTAGGTGGGATTTGACAGATCCACTGGAGCGCTATACCAGTACTAGAACCCAACAGAAAGGAATATCGGGGCCGGGAACCGGAGGAGCACCGGAGGACGAGCGATAGTCAGAAGAAATTGGGATCAGAGGATTCCTGTGGGGGCAGACGCTTTAGAGCAGGCGAAACAAAAGGCGTTTAAGAAAAATATTTTAGCGAACGGTCAACATAGCGGCTGACCAGTGAATTAATCCCTGTCCTTGGTTGGAGGTTGTGAGGGGGATGTCGCGCGCCAAGCTCTCCGCCAGCCTGGGGATTTTGTGGCCCGAAATACTGGCATTGGGTACTGGTGCTGTGGGAAAAAACACTGGGACAGGCTAGGATAGGTAAATCCATACGGCAAGAGCTTGGATAATTGGACAGTGTGCTATGTAGTCCAAAATTCCCTTCTTTGGATGTGGGGCAAGGAACGCGTCAGGGGCACAACACCTTTCCCTCTCGTGGGACGAAAGAAGGGTCCTTTGGCCTTGTCGAGGGGGGTAGCGGCGTGGCGTGTGGATCAGTTGTTCGGGTTCTCACAGTATGATACTCACTCGATTACTCGTGTACTTGTACTGTATAAGTCCGTATCATATTACAATCCACCGGCAACTCCCGTACGAAAGCTAACAACTGAGTGACCAATCAACCACTCGCTCACACACTCCCCCAGGTCCTGTCTCCTCCTACCCCACCGGCTGCTAATATATTGTTGCTGCTTCTGCCACTGCTCCCACTAACATTTGCCCCCACATCCATCTCCTACCTTCTTCCCTCTCTACATATTTTGCCCAACCTTTCCCTCACACCCTCCCGGTCCTATCCCCCCCTACCACACGGGCTGCAAATATACTGTTGCTGCTGCTTCTGTCACTGCTCCCACCAACATTTGCTCCCACATCCATCTTTTACCTGCTTCCCTCTCTACGTATTTTCCTCGACCCTTCCCTCACACCCCCCCTCGGCTTGGTCCTGTCCCCTCCCACCCCTCGGGCTGCAAATACTTGTTGCTGCTTCTGCCATTTCTCCCACCCACCCACGTTTTCTCCCACACCAATCTTTTCCCTTTTCCCTTCCACACCCATTTTATTCGACCCTTCTCTCACTCTCCCTCATCCTTCTCCTCTCGTACTTTTGCTGCTGCAAATACCGGTGCTCGAGTGCTCGAATACTGTTGCTGCACTTTCTCCCGCTCCCACACCAATATTTTATCTTTTACCCTTCCTACCCGTTTTCCTCCGCCCTTCCCCCAAACCCACAGCCTTGTCCTCTCATGCTTTTTTTTGCGGTTACCAATATCCCATGGCTTACCGGTAGTGAGACACGCAGAATTGAGAGCCCTAAATATAGCGCAAGATTGAGTCTTGGTGTTAACCTCTTCTAGCCTAGCGTATCCTAACCAGTATCAAAAAAAGAGGAAAGCAGCGATAAAGGACAGATCAAGTTTAGACATTACCCATCAGGGTGAAATTAGTAAGCTGAAGTCTTCTATTTTACAAGCATCCCCATTCTGCGTGTCTTACCAGCGCAAACTCCAAAAGGGTTCATTCGCAATAGCCAGGTTTCCCGTTCGGTACTGTCCATACAAAGAGTTCTACTGGAATGAGATGCGACTGTACCGTAAAAACCCTTATGATTCACTATCTCCGCCAGGCCTCTAATCTCCCACAATCCTTGCATCAGGCCACGATGGGTTTAGTTTGACAGGTTCAGAGAATTGAGAATACAGGTTAATGCGATCCAACACATCCCATGGGCTGATCTTCTGCCATCTCAGGAAAACCCCAATCCCTTTCTGGGCCTTCAGACTCAGAATCCGGAGGTTACCGAGCTTACGGAGATAGCGAATAATAAGGGTTTCTACGGTAATCGAGTGCTGTAGCACAGGTGTGGGAGGTTGAGACCCTTTTTCCTTATTTGGATTATTTAGATAATGAGTCGACCGGGCCTTGACTCGTACCGTTGTTGAATGTTCACTGTGACCTTCCGATAAACCGGAAGACATATAGACGAAAAATGGACTCGTTGGTATGACTTGTAACCAGATCGTCAGATTGTCGATAAAGCAAAAGAGGTGGAATCAACCCCAATTCAGATAACATGTAAACGTTGTTTATGGTGTAGTTGTCTGCAGGTTGGTTGTCTCCGTCCTCAGGAATGTCACGTCTCTCTGGCCAAAATCCGCGCGCCAGGCTCTCTGGTGCCTACTTGGGCGAACGAGATGGTTCCCGGCAGGGGCGTGATTTGAACCCCAGCCACGGGCATGCCACCCCCCCCCGAAGGTTCCTCCTTTCTGCATGTATTCAATTGGATTCTTCATCGACAATCTGTGCCAAATACTCTGTATGCAATTTTTGACCTCGCAAACATTAAGAAGGTGACTTCACCCCCCAAAAATAATGAATATCATCTCTTGTCAGACATCGCTGAGGGGTTAAGTGAAAAGGCTACCCTCTTTAAGCGAGCAACTCCATCTGTAAGAGGTGTTTAGAGCTGGGAGAAACAATTAAGAAAATATGCCTCACATAAACTTATTTTTTGAAATTTTCCTGCAATTTTTAGAATTTTCTCAATCAAGTTGTGAGGCCAAATATTGCATTGGTCGTATGAAATGTATATTAGATACCCGTGAAATCGATGGTATTTTAAGACTGAGTGGATCTCGTTAACCGACATTCGCAATTCTGTTGCTCGAGTACTGTAACCAACCGGCGCTCGGCTAAGCCTGTTGTGGTTTCGCAAGGTGATTCGCGTTACGGATACCCCGGGTAAACCTCCGATCCCCGATGACTAGGGTTCACGGTACCTGACTAGTACCCTAAAAGTCTTGGATATAGGGAGTCCCACACCACGGGCTACCGGGCGGCCTGGTGGCGAAAAAAACTAGAAACCAATCCCGGATCTTAAAGAGTTGAAACTACACTATTGTGAGATTGACTCTGGGGGCGTTTATTGGGTGATCTCCCCTGCGGGGGCTGACAGTCTACTGACGGGAACGATCTGATGACGATCTGATGAAACTTTGCGGGAAATTAGATCTTATCTCCACCGATCACTTCCTCTACAGGAAAATTCGTTACCAGACAGTCTCCTTCACCGGACCGTCAGCTACCTTTAGCCCTAACCATTCCTAGTATCATGTCCAAGAGCAAGAAAAACTATCATAATTCAAGACAAGTTTGCGTCATTTATTGTGAGATCTCATTGCTTTTCCCGGGCATTTCCCGTCGCATGACCGCCAAGGCTTTAGACTCAAGACATCTATCATAGCTTTGTTTTGTGCACCGGGGCGCTGTTATAGTGAGGGAACTCTATAGTCGGAGTATGCGGACATTGGAAAAAAGGGATGACTAAGTAATAGGACACTCTAAACCCAGTTATGTAACACTACCACTTTGTCTTGTCTTCAACACGGCGGTGGCTTTTGTAAACCCGTTCACGAAACTCTGCTGTACCATAATGGAGCCCAGCCCTGTAGGCATCGAGGATCCGCATGCAGGCAAGAAAGTGGCGGTGGATGGTAGCTGTAGAGACGGAGTCGAGGGCACGGGGAATCGTTTCTCGGAGGCCTTCAAGGGAGTACTGGCAATTTTCTTGAGCATAGTATTTTGCTGAGCACCAGAAGCGCTCAATAAAGTTCAACTCACAATGGAATTTTGGATAGAAAATAACTCACTGTCCTGAAGCTTCAAGTTCTTCTTGCAGGCGGCTTTTCTGCTCCTTAAAGTCTCATTCTTGAGCTAAAACTACCCTTCCACAACAGCCTTTGGGAATAGTGGGATCACAGCCAGAATGGTTGTTGGAGGTTGGATACTCTAGTAAGAAGGGAAAGCCATCCAGGCAACACTTCTTCCATAGTCCCCTCTCTTTCAGGATCTGCTCCAATCCTTTTACTTTACCATGGAGGCTGTAGTTTAGATGATTCTCTTGGTATACCATAGACTGAGGACGCTGCTTGGAATGAATGAATCCATCCTGCATCAAAGGTTGACTACCACCCGGGCCTTGATTCATCTTAGAGGGCAGTAATGAATCAGAAGCATAGCAGCAATGGTTGGAAGCGTTATCAAAAGCAAAAAGAGCCTGGCAGCCAGGAAATGCAATTTGAAAAATAGGTAGAGCAATTTGCATCGTATGGTGAACCATTTTATCTCACGTCCAGTAGTTATTTTTCCCATATTCTAGGTACTCCATGACATCACAAATAGGAATTCTATTTCGCTTGGGCCACATGGGATCAAGAAGTAATTCTTCATTTGATACTTGGTCAGGTACCTTGAAATGCCCTGCAGGTGTCAAGAATCCGGAGACTATTATTCCCTTCCCCCGAGATGTCATCCTAATAGCTGTTTGCCTTCCTCCTTCCATGGTTTCTGCTTGCCATCATTGGCATTACAAGTTGATTCGTCGTGCGTAATGAAAACCAATGGCTTTTTACCTAGGGGCAACGTTTCTGGAATCCTGCAGCTTCCATCTTCTTCAAATTTCCCCATGCGAGAAGCGAAACCATCCCATAAAGGTAAGAAAGTCTCCTTCCTATACGCTACCTGTAACCGCTTCACGGGAGATGCGGTAATTGTAGGGTTGACGGGCTTGGTTCTGTACCAGGGTGGTAACTAGCGAAATCAAAGTCCGGATACTTTAGCCAAGGTTGTTGAATAGACTTCTTCCTGTATCGCAACTACTGAAGTCTCCGAGATGTTTGGTAGGTCTCAAACTAAAGATTCTTGAAGCGAACTGAAGAGAGTAACTGTTCAACCAAGTATATTGAAAACTCTGTCTGCCGAAGTCTGCCTCTTCTAACATGAAGAATAGCAGTTCTTAAATATACTTCTTAGGCTACCAGAAGCCTTATTCTCATAACATATAAGACTCCAAAATCGTAGCCTTGAAACCAAACATAAAACATAAAAAGTATCAAACCGATACTCGAAACCAAATATAAAACATATACAGTATCAAACTGATACTTGAAACCAAACATAACGTATATAGAGTATCAAACTCTATACTATCAAGCTAGAGGCACACCTCGTTTCCTGAAACTAATTCAAAACACAAACTGCATCAACTGATATGCAAAAATCCTAAGCCAGTAACCAGTACCAGTCACACCCCGAAAACAAAATAAAACCCTTATTTCAAACATATAACAAGAAAATCCCTAATTCTCACTATCATAATCAGAATTCAAATAAGGATCCCAAAAACCTTTATCAACAGGGGGTACATCTGAATAGCTCTCAAAGCCATCCTTAGTAGGAGAATAACACATAGGAATAAATCCAGAAAATACTATAGAAAACTCATCTCCTGGCATGTTATCTGTCCACCATGCCTGAACCAAATCCATCGCGTGTTCTAATCCTTCCACCGGTTCCCAACTGTTCTCCCTTGCTGGATATCCTTTCCAACTAACCAATAACAGTCCCTTGCCATATTGTTCTCAGTAATCGAGGACTTATTGAACTTCCCATTCCTGTTCTTTGTTCGTGGGAATGGGTACCGGTTTCGCAAATATGCATCTTGGAAATCGGAAAGCGTCATTAGAGTGGTAAGGTTTGACTACTGAACAGTGGAATACTCCTTTCTTGCTTTAGTACATTCTTACATCCATGCTAACCGTGTAGTTCTGCATATGTTCATCGAATTCGAGTACTATAAAAGGACCTCACAAGCATAGTTGTAATTTCCGAGATCTGCCAAATTCCGTTGCAAACTGGTCTCCAAAAACCGTAATCCTTTTCCCAATCTCAACAGGTTTGTGTGAGTTCCTCCTCTTAGCTGCCACTCTATCTGATCTTGCTCTAGCCAACCGTAACGCTGGATATGTCGCCTTTCGGATCTCCTGGTGTCGATTGTAGTAATCACTGGATGCGGGTACTGTTGTAGAGTTGACTTTATAGGTATCGAGTAGTTGGTATTCTCGTCCATATACAGCTTTGTATGTGGTCATTCCAATAGTATCGGAATGACCTGCATTGGAGTAAGCCATCATGTCAGGGAGACAAGTAAGACAGTTAGTCTAGTCTGCATTAACAATATTCCTTAATGCTATTTTCAGTTCTCTAATTTTCATTTCCACTTGCCCATTGGTCCAGTGGTAGCCAGGTGTAGCCATAATATGTTCGACTCCCATAGTCTTCAATGTTTGTTTCCAAAACTGGGAGGTGAATCGAGGGTCAGCATCACTGACAATCAATATAGGTATTCCTTGCAGGGTGAAGATATGGTGTCGGAGTAATTCCATTGTTGAAATCGCAGTAGCATTCACTATTGTTGGTATCAGCTAGCTGAAACCAACCACTCTATCCACTCCCACCAATACTGAATCATGTCCACTCAGCTTAGTGAAGGGCCCCATGAAATCGATAGTGTAGCTGGAAAATATCGCGGATAGAAAGAGGAGTGAGAGGATGTTGCCGGTAGGTAATGTAGTCCTTTCCCGATTCAGTTGACAAATGGCACATTGCGGGACATAGTCTTGGAAGTCTTTCCGCATCTCCGGCCACTAGATGTATTCCGTTGCATACCGCAGGTTTCGATCAGTGCTATCGTGTCCTTTATTATGTATCTCCCCTATTATCAGTTCTCTTAGTGTTTCTCCATTCACCCTATGACCCTTCGGAATATAAAGGCAATCTTCTCCTTCTCTGGTAGTTGCGTAGATGTTAGGCATATGGAAATCCGAGACATGTGCACAGACCCACGGTAGGGTAACTGCGCACAGACCCTCAATTTACCAGAGTGCCAACACCCCCCTCCGGCCCCCGTATGGGGCCCGCACGTCATTAGCGAGATTTCGAGAGTTGCATCACATAACTAAAAGGTCACATCAATGAAGCCCACTTCATAACACCATAAACGTCACGGCCGTCCGTCCGACCGGATGCTGTTCGCAGGATATATGAGAGGGGACCTTTGGCGACATCTGGGAAGTGGAACGGAGGAAATCCATCAGAGGCGCATTGAGATAGTAGGCATCAAAGTTAGGCTTCCTAAACTATGGGCCGAAGGTGACAGGACGTTTTCGGAAGAAATACTCTAGGAGGATATCCCAGTAGTGAAAGCTATTAGGAGTATACCAAATCCACCCATACCCTTCTGAGATCAGCTGTAGGTTAGTTGGCCCTAGTAATAGGACTCCTCTATAGAGGCCGGCGGACCAAGGGGAAGCACGCTCAGAAATGAAGACCTGGATAAGTCGGAGACCCTTAAGACGCTGACACGTCGGGCGCAGACTTGCGATTAGCACTAGGTAGTCTGGCATGAACCTGATCACTTCATGACCGAGGAGACGACTGGACAATAGTCAACAAGACTAAAGTCATATAAAAGTCTATGCAGACATCTAAGTTGGAGACGGCTGTTTGGTATAACAAATGGCGCAGTCATCTCAACCGAGGAATACTATTCCGAGTCAGCGAAAGGGTGTGATAAGTTTCAGGGTCAAACGGTGTTCACACTTATAAGATTCTGGACGTTTGCGTATTAAAACCAGAGTGGTACCTCGGAGGCATAGTAGTTAGAAGTAGTCCGCGAACACTCAGACGCGGGATATAAATATCGAAGTGCCTCCCGAGCTTTACAGACATTATCAAGCAACGGAGAAGAGATCTTATCAATATAATATTGTTTTACGCTTTAAATCTTTACCTTACTTATTTTATCGAGACGAGCCTTCCTCGACAGATTCTCCAATCAAAGATTT
>JACCEG010000146.1:338814-352886 GCA_014065205.1 Tuber brumale
GGACACTGCGAATATAAGGTTATGCCTTTTGGATTGGTCAACGCTCCGGCTACCTTCCAAGATATGATGAACCAAGTTTTACAGGAATACTTGGATGTCGGAGTCGTGTGTTATCTAGATGATATTCTCATCTACTCCAAGGATGAAAAGGAACATATTGAAGCTGTTAAGAAAGTTTTATAAAGTTTATCAGACTTGCAGTTAGTGGTATCGCTAAAAAAATCGACCTTCCATGCCACAGAGGTGGAATTCCACGGCTATATGGTGGCGGTCGATGGGGTGTCTATGAGCACCCGAAAGGTGGAATCCATAATGGTCTGGAAAGCACCTAAATCGGTTAGAGAAGTACAAGTCTTTATGGGATTTGCTAACTTCTACCGACGATTTATTAAAAGCTTCTCGGCTATTTGCAAACCAATAACCGAGACATTACAAGGAAATCCTAAGAATTTTAAAACGGGAATTGAACAGGACACGGCTTTCGAAGAACTACAGTACCAGTTCACCTCAGCTCCCATACTCCACCATTTTTTCCGAGAAAGAGAAACGGTGGTAGAGACGGATGCTAGCGATTTTACACTCAGCTGTGTCCTTTCTCAATACTTTGAGAAAAGGCTACACCCAGTGGCTTTCCATTCCAGAAAATTATATTCGGCGGAGTGCAATTACGAGATCTATGATAAAGAACTTCTCGCAATCCTGGAAGCCTTTAAGGAATGGAGACACTACTTGATCGGAACAGAAAAGCCAATCACAGTCTTTACCGACCATCAGAACCTACAATACTTCCTCACCTCAAAAGTCTGGAGTGGCCGTCAAATTCGAAGGGCTCAAAAGTTGGTAGAATACAATTGTCACATCGTATACCGACCAGGGACAAAGGGCGGAAAGCCTGACGCATTAAGCAGACGGCCCGAGTACCGCCCTGAGGAGGGAGCTACGCATCGCGAACAGAAAATTTTGAAAGAACAAAATTTCTTAGTGTTGCTAGTAGCGAGGGTAGGCGATGAAGGAGAGGACTGGGATGGAGAAAAGGATTTGGATCTGGAACCTCGAAGAGGTGGAAAGGAACGCGTGATTAGGGTCAAGAGATTGAGGAAAAGGGCATATTTGCCGACAAAAGGCTCAAGAATGGCGGCAGGGCATGACCTATACACCATAGAAGATGACATTGTTCCGAAATATGGACCAGCACTAATAAGGCCGGGTATAGCCGTGGGGCTACCCGAAGGAACTTATGGAAGGGTTGCCCCAAGAAGTGGATTAGCGGTCCGAAGCGGAATCTCTACCGGCGCAGGAGTAATCGATGCTGATTACACCAGCGAACTCAAAGTCGTACTTTTCAACCATAAAAATGTAGAATGCCAAATAAAAATGGAAGATCGCATAGCCCAGTTAGTGGTAGAAAAGGTCAACACCTCGGACATGATGGAAGTTGACGACTTGGAAGAAACGGAGCGAGGAACCACAGGATTCGGAAGTACCGATATAGCGACAAGATCATTGATCGTCAAGGAACAGGAACCTAGCATCAGCTACCTACAGGCATCAGCTAAAGACAATGAACATTGGTATGATATTTCTGAAGTACCCGAAAAAGTTCTAATGTCAAATGCTATTATCCTACAAAAAGGTACGAAGCAATTCAATCCTGAATTCCTAAGCGAGATACAGGCAGCTATCGGGACAGACGCAGCATGGAGGCAATGGAGGGAAGAACTTATTAAGTTACGAGATGAAGGAAAGAATCTTCCAAAAGACTGGACCTTAACCGATGATCTACTATATTATAAGCAACGACTATTTGTACCAAATAGTCAGGCTCTATATACCAAGATTGCAGAAGGATGTCACGATGCAAAAGTTGTGGGACATTTCGGTCAAGAAAAAACTTTGCAAATAATCATGAGAGACTTCTACTGGGAAGGACTTGCGGCATAGGTCAACGACTACGTACGATCCTGCGATGAATGCCAACATAACAAATCAGCTGGACACGCTAAGTACGGATTACTGCAACCATTGCAAATACCTTACGCGGCATGGGCATCCCTCTCAGTGGACTTCATTACCCAACTACCAGAGTCGCAAGGATGCACTCAGATAATAGTAGTGGTCGATCAATTCACGAAGATGGCACATTTCAACGGACTTCAGACCTCGGCTACGGCCAAGGATGTCGCAAACGCATTCCTGCAAGAAGCATGGAGGCTGCACGGTCTACCAACCGAAATCGTCTTGGACATGGATTCAAAGTTTGTAGGAGAATTTTGGGAATCCCTTTGCAAGGCGCTGGAAATCAAGCGAAGAATGTCAACGGCATACCACCCTCAGGTGGACGGACAAACCGAACGTACCAACCAAGTGCTGGAAGGTTACCTTTGAAGTTTTGTCAATTACGATCAGGACGACTGGTATCAGCTACTACCGCTAGCTGAACATGCCTATAACAACTCCGCAACCAACGCTCATGGGATGTCACCATTCAATGCGAATTGCGGATTCCATCCACAGATAGAGTGGATGAAGGAGCGCGCAGCTCAAAATCCAGGAGCAACACTTTATGCAAACTGGATTAAGATGATACATGAACAAGCAAGAGGGTCTCTAGAAAAGACACGAGAAGGGATGTCGAAATATTATGACCGGAAAGCTCAACAACAGCCGGACTTCAAGATCGGGGACAAAGTGATGTTGAATGCCAAAACCATCTGTACCCGACGGAAATCCAAGAAGCTAAGTCCAAAGCTATACGACCCCTTCCAAATTATAGAAAGACGCGGATCCAGAGCATTCAAGCTCAACATATCCGATCGATGGAACATTCATCCCGTATTCCATGTTGCACTATTCGAACCCTACCGCGAGTCAGTTCATGGCAATTGCCAACAACCCCCTAGGGAACCGGAGGACATTGACGGCGATCTGCAATGGGAGGTTGAAAAAATCGTAAGAAGTGAGATTCGTTCTTACAGGAAACGAGTACGCGGCTGCTATCAAGAGAAGCGGGAACTGTGGTACTTCGTTAAATGGCAACGGTGTTCGGAAGATGAGAACACATGGGAGCCTGCCAGCGGTATGGAAAATGCGGAGGAAGTTGTAGAGAATTTTCATAATGAAAATCCGGACATGCCAGGAAGGGCAGAAGTAAGATAGTGAGGAAAAGGTTTTCCTACCGTGGCCAAGTAAACGCGGAAGGTTTTTTACCCTGACCACACTGAGTCTTAAAATGTATGTTGAAAATATAAAATAGTTATAAAGGCATTCGAGGCGAAGCCTGGAAGGAGGGAGCTCATGTTAGGCATATGAAAATCCGAGACATGTGCACAGACCCATGGTAGGGTAACTGGGCACAGACCCTCAATTTACCGGAGTTCCAACACCCCCCTCCAGCCCCCTTATGGGGCCCGCACGGCATTAGCGAGATTTCGAGAGTTGCGTCCCATAACTAAAAAGTCACATCAATGAAGCCCACTTCATAACACCATAAACGTCGCCGCCATCCGTCCGACCGCATGCTGTTCGCAGGATATATGAGAGGGGACCTTTGGCGACATCTGGGAAGTGGAACGGAGGAGGTCCGTGGGAGGCGCATTGAGATAGTAGGCATCAAAGTTAGGCTTCCTAAACTATGGGCCGAAGGTGACGGGACGTTTTCGGAAGAAATACTCTAGGAGGATATCCCAGTAGTGAAAGCTATTAGGGGTATACCAAATCCACCTATACCCTTCTGAGATCAGCTGTAGGTTGGTTGGCCCTAGTAATAGGACTCCTCTACAGAGGCCGGCGGACCAAGGGGAAGCACGCTCAGAAATAAAGACCTAGATAAGTCGGAGACCCTTAAGACGCTGACACGTCGGGCTCGGACTTGCGATTGGCACTAGGTAGTCCGGCATGAACCTGATCACTTCATGACTGAGGAGACGACTGGACAATAGTCAACAAGACTAAAGTCATATAAAAGTCTATGCAGACATCTAAGTTGGAGACGGCTGTTTGGTATAAGAAATGGCGCAGTCATCTCAACGGAAGAATACTATTCCGAGTCAGCGAAAGGGTGTGATAAGTTTCAGGATCAAACGGTGTTTGCACTTATAAGATTCTGGACGTTTGCGTATTAAAACCAGAGTGGTACCTCGGAGGTATAGTAGTTAGAAGTAGTCCACGAACACTCAGACGCGGGATATAAATATCGAAGTGCCTCCGGACCTTTACAGACATCATCAAGCAATGGAGAAGAGATCTTATCAATATAATATTGTTTACGCTTTAAATCTTTACCTTACCTTACTTTAATCGAGACTAGCCTTCCTCGCCAGGTTCTCCCATAAAAGATTTCGGGCCTACCTCCCTCAGTTATATACTGGAGTTTGGCGTCCACCTAACAGTAGAGTAGACCATTACATATGTCGTAATATTGCATTATTCTGTTTTGTGAGGTGTGGTTGAAATCCTTCACGAGCTGGTAGATAGGATCGCTCCTATATCCCTCGATCATCTGTTCCCTCCAGATGTTTTTCATATCATCTACCTCTTAAATGATATCCCTTTCAACCACAACTCTTTCTAATACCAATACCTCCTCCTCCTCATCAGGTATCTTATAAACCTTGTAGAGCTCTCATTTCTCATGAGGTAGAGAGGGTGGTTCCACTACCGGAACCTCGTTTAGGTATGCGAGAGGTCCTTCATAGAGGGGTTCATTTTAGGGATGATCAGGGTACTCAGGATTATAACTTTTGGTAATGGGAGAGCCACATCCTAATACCTTTTTGACATGCTCCTTGATGGCTTGGATATCGAGGCACGGGCGTGGTGAGTGGGTATCTCTATTACTGTGATCATTGTTAGTGTTAGGTGGAGTTTCGATAACTGGCGGGCTGCTGCAGGGGGAGTCAGCCTAGATCTAAGTCTTGGGTTTCAAATCTTCATGGTCAGGACAGAAGGATATGTTGCAGAATGCCCAATGCATTGAGGCATGTTCGAGTTTCTCCTCACTCCTACCACTGGTATAACTTCGATGGTCTTCCCAATCATTTAGGGATTTGCTACTTGTGTAATTGTCTGCATCTAGCTGTTCTTGCTCTAGGCTGCAGTCACTTCCGCATTCTGAATGAGCACCGATGTACTCAACAGTAAGGGCTTCGAATCGAGACATTTCGCATTGGATAGTATGTTCTTCGCAAGAAAGAAAGGATGAAATCAGTGTGGAAATTGGTGAAACGTCTTCTGATGTGGGATCGTTAACAGTGTCTAGGTAATCATCATTCTCGTCATACAGATGGGATAATGCATCCACTAAATAGTTCTATTTTCCTGGTCTGTACACTATTTCTGTATCTTATATCCCAATGAACCCTCGCCATCATGGCTGTTTTTTAGTGGGTGTTCTTGTTGTCTTGAAGTACGTCAGAGGTAGATGATCTATGACGATAGTGAACTTGCTTCCAGCAAGTATATAGTGGAATGCCGTTAGTGCATCAACTATCACTAGTGCTTCCTTGTCGGTTACACCATAATTCATTTAGGCATTAGAGAATTTCCTGCTATGAAGCGAAGCAGGCCTGGCGTTTTCTAGTATTTCTCCTTATCCTACCCAAGCTCCTATACCTGTATTAGATGCGTCGGTTATCAGCCATGTTGAAAGTGACGAATCATAGTGCAGTGGTTTCATAACCTCGTATTTTGAAACAACTTGCTTAACATTGTCCATGGCTTGGCCTCGGGTGGTGGTTCCCTCAAATTCTGCCACTCCGGCGAGTTCTGTTAAGGGTGATGTAATAGTTGCAATGTGTGGCAAAAACTGACTGATGTAGTTAACCGTTCCTAGAAATTCCTGTAACTGTTTCTTGGTTTATGGCGTAGTCCATTCTTCAATCTTCGCTATCGTTTTCGGTGCTGATGAGAGCCCTTCGTCATTGATAACATGGCCTAACACTTCTATACTGGTGGCGAAAGATTCTGATTTCATCCGGCTTGTATAGAATCGAGCTTCTTTTAGCTTGTCGCAAATCAGGGATATGTGTTTCAAATGTTCAGACTGTGTGTCGGAAAATATGAGTATATTGTTAATTTACGCCCACATGAAGCATCCTAAATAGTCAGTGAATAGATCGCACATCATGCGCATGAATGTTCCAGGAGCATTCATATTTTCTTGTAGCATTACTTTGCTAATGAAACATCCATATAGTGTTTTTTTCAAGCGTTCTTGCTCTCATCCTCTGGTTCCACTCTGGTTTACAAGTAGGCATCATTAAGATCGATTTTGCTTCGGTATCTTGCTCTGTCTAGGGCATTCAGGCTCATCGTTTGGTTAGGAATGGTTTGAACATCCTTAATCGTTATCTCATTCCTTGCTGTGAGGTCCACCAATGGTCTCATACATTTCTTATCCTTCTTTTCCTGAGCAAACATGGGTGCTGCCGATGAAACTGGTTGTTACTTGATAATTCTGACTTCCTGTTTTTCTCTTAGCCATATGCTCATTTCTGTTACCTATGGTTCCAGTATCGAGGAAGTGTGTAATGAGCACTGCTCTTTTCCTCGTTGCAGGTCTATCTTATGATTGATCTTCCTTAGGGGCGGTAGGTTTTCCAGTATCTCCTCCGCAAATACTTTTAGTTATTGGTCCATGACATCCTTAGTGCTAATCACTGCTGCTCGGATCATGCCACTAGTAGGTGTACAAACAATTCCAACATTCTGCTTCGGAAACAGGATTGCTAACTTGCCATATTCGATTTGAGCTTCGCGTTGTTCCAGAAAAGGCATTCCTATTAGTGCATCGTATTTTGCCAGGTTGCCAACCAGCATCTTAGTTCTTGGTGTGCACAGCTTTCCTACTGATATGTTGACTGAACATTCTTTATGACCTTCAGATCGTGATCCTTTCATAGTTAGGTATATTCTAATCTGTGTCTTTAATTCCTAACATAGAATTCCGTGCATGGTCACAAAGGTGGTGCTAATCAGGTTTGCTCCTATTGATCCGGTATCAAACAGGACTCTGGCTCCTTTGCCATTGATGTGCATCGTTTCTTCGAGAGCGTCATGATGTTTAACATTTGTCGGTCTAGCAGCCATTGTGAGAATATCTTCTTCTTCTTCCTCCTCTACTTCTATCCCATTTATGAACACTTCTTCCACTAGTTGCTCCTATTCCACTCTATTGGAGGTGACTTCTTTCTTCACCTTAGCCTTGCCCTTGCCTTTCCCCTTATCATCTTTACTAGGACAGTCTCATTCTAGATGTCCTTGACCTCCACAGGTATAGCAAAGACCCTTGTCCTTTCATTCCTTAGATTTGGTGTGGGGCTTGTTGTTTGTCTTTCGATTGTCCTTCTGTCATTCTTGTTTGGTAGTAAATTCTTTTGCTAGGGTTCTCGTACCTTTCCTTCCCATAAGCACCAGTGCTTTTTAGGATAGCATCTATGCTCTCCGCATTTTGTATTACTTCTATCACGGTATCTGTTTCTGCATACTGTAATTCCGCTTCTTGCCCTAGTCTAGAGTGCATGCTTTTAAAGAACTGTTGAATGAAGACATAATCGCCTTTGGTATTTGCAGGTAGGTGTGATCGGAACATCAGCAAATGCGTTGCTATTATTGATATTCTGTGCATTTTGCCATTATACACTTGCGTTATTTCGCGGAATTTGCGATGGGTATCATCTTTCTGTTTCGAATATTTGAATCTTTCTCGTAGGTATCCAACAAGGTCTTCTTTAGTCATGTCTTCGCTGTAATGCACAGCTGCTTGGAAAGCTGCTTTTTGAGCTCATCCTTCAGTATAGAGGATCCCGTAGTTTCCCCCTCCGGCCTCGCTAGTCCGTAATCTATTTAGACATAGATATAACTGTACTGAGTTATAGCATCTATCAAACACTTCTAGTTTGACATCCTCTCCTTCACCTGTAAACTTACTAAGTAAAGGTACCTTGATACTGAGTTTAGCCATCCAAACTGGGTTAGGCCTGGGTGTTGGTAGTCTTGGGACTTCTAGAGCTGGAACTCCAGACCCTGAGGGTGCTGCTTTGGAAGCCATGCTGTCTGATCCTTTATCGCTATCCGAGCTATCTAAATAATTGCTTGGTGGTGCTGGAGGTACCTGTGTACCTGTAGGCTTTCTAGGAGATTCTGGGTACCATTGCAGGGGCAGTGGTTGGCGGTTCTGGTGTTTGTTGTAATGATTCTCACGTTGACTGTTTAGCGGCATCTCTCGCTAACTGCTAAGCAGCTGCGTCGCTTGCCCCTTACTCTTTTGCTGGAGTCTTCGCGAACCATCCTTTTGAATCCCTGGTGCGGTGCCAGGAATCCTTTGTAGGGGCCGCGCCCTTTCTTGATCCGGTAACGCCTTCTATCTTGATAACTTGCTGAAGTTAATAAAATGTAACCGCTTTTCGCGAGATGCGGTAATCGGAGGGTTCACGGGCTTTGTTCTGTATAAAGGTAGTAACTAGTGCAATCAAAGTCTGGAGTCTCTAGCCAAGGTTGCTGAATAGACTTCTTACTGTATTGCAACTACTGAAGTCTCTGAGATGTTTGGTAGGTTTCAAACTAAAGATTCTTAAAGTGAACTGAAGTGAGTAACTGTTCAACCAAGTATATTGAAAACTCTGTCTGCTGAAGTCTGCCTCTTCTAACATGAAGAATAGCAGTTCTTAAATACACTTCTTAGGCTACCAGAAGCCTTATTCTAATAAAATATAAGACTTCAAAATGGTAGCATTGAAACCAAACATAAAACATATAAAGTATCAAACCGATACTCGTAGCCAAATACAAAACATATAGAGTATTAAACTGATACTCGGAACCAAACATAAAACATATATAGTATCAAACCCTATATCATCAGGCTAGAGGCACACCTCGTTTCCTGAAACTAATTCAAAACACAAACAGTATCAACTGATACCTGAAAATCCTAAACCAGTAACCAGTACCGGTTACATTACCACATCTACTCGCTCATGTCCATCAACGTAAATGCACTTCTGCACCACTCCATATGTAAATCCCATACTTTTTTAACCACTTTGGGCTGTTCAAGCATGAATTCTTATCCTCCATCCTCCCCCACTCTGCTGCCCCACCTCCTTATCTCCCATGGCACCATGCTCATTCCCATTAACTATTGAATTTTCTTCCATTTCCAAAACTTTACCAATTACCTTCGGAGCCCGCTGAGACTGCACGTAGTCATCCACAGCTTCTGCCAGCCCATAGGCTGTAATATCTACCAGATCAGAGTCAGTATTATAAGAATAAACTTTGTACTCAGGTATGGATATTAGTGATCAGATAGCTGGAGATTAGGGAAGTCTCTACCGATCCTTGAGCATGGATGAGATACTCTTATAGCAGCATAGAATTGATCACAAGAAATCAGAGAATTTATTTGAGAAAGGGAAGACTTATGCTCACCCACTCCTGATATCTATTCCCGAACAGCAAGTTGTACTCAGGCATCATTCAGCCATGACTGAACCTTCGCAAAGCATCTTCTCCTTCCCTCTTCTATCCTCTGCTCCCGGACCCAAGTAAGGTCCCATGAAACAATTTTCCTGGCAAAATACCAACCCCGATTAAACCATTGAGCTACATTAACAGCCAACTCCATTCTTGTTTCTTCCTGATATTGACTTTGCTGTATGCAAAGAAATACCAGCACAGCTTGATGTCAAGTTAGGTTTTGACCATGTAGACATGACTTTGTAGAGTTGAACTTTTTTTTTTCAAGTCCGCAAGTACAGCCTTGTGTTCTTTCTGTCTTACCTCCTCTGGGAAAATCAACTCTACTGGCTTTTGGAGGAGGGGAAGATTTTCCGAGATTGCTGGAGGGGTATTTCTGTTGCCTGGCAATAGAGAATACGAGTGGGACTAAGGGTGTTATGATCCCTAACCAGTATCAGTTCTGAGCAATGGATAGACGATACTTCTCTTGTCTTCTCGGTCAATAATAGCTCTTAGACCTATATCCACGATAAGGTGGGAGAGACTCTCGTGTCTCAGGTCCTTACCATCTATCGTACTATTTCTTCAACTCTACTCGCGTAGTAGAGTCCTAATCTGTTATGTAGGTATTCGTAAAGAGCGTAAAGGTTTTATATTCATAAAAGCATAAAGTAATAAGTAAGAAAATAACATAGAACGAAGCGTGAAGAGCCTATCTACTGGGCCTTTTTTTTTTTCTGCTTCTTTTTTTTTATCATCATGTATTCATTGTTATTTAGGGTACAAGAACTTGCATGCAGCACTAGCTATGGCATGAACAATCCCCATTCCTCCTTCCGCCTGGCCCGAGCATATCCCCAGGACCTTCTGGTATGGGCCTAACTGCACATCTCTCCCCAAAGAAAAACCCATCTCTACCTCGGAAGTGAACTCAGAGAATAGGAGAAGCCGAACTAAGAGCAAAGCAGGAAAACATAAGAAGGTAACCGCCTGGAATATCTTGGAAAAAACAAAAGAAAAACAAGTACAATAGATCCCACAACAACCTGAGCCAGATATACGCGCTGGCCGTAGAAAACCATAGAAGTCATCCTATAACGCGACGCGATTGAGAAAATGGACCGCCTGTAGGGGTGAGGCAGGAGAGGGTGGTGCAGTAGGGTGCAAGCCGAATGAGGGTGGAGCAGTAGGGTGCAAGCAGATCCAACTGACAGAACGGGACGGAAACCGAGCGCGACTGTGTCAACTCTCGGTAATCGTATTCGTGTCCTGCCAGGCGGTCCCCAGTGGCAGAAGGGAAGAATTTTACCGCGTCTCTCATGTAGTCCCTTCTTCTCCGAGAGATAGCGTCACTTAGTGGACAGGATACCACCCCTTAAACTAACTGTGGGAAGGAGCGAGATCAACCTGTGGGCCTGTGGAAGAGTCCTTGTGTACCGCAAACCGTATTCCCAGCTGTCTCGAGCATGAGAAGCGAACGGGCGCCGACCGTATGGAGGTGCCTCGCTAAGCGAGGAAGGGGGCGAGAACAGGCAGCGCGAAAGGCGTACTGGCACCCAGAGGAGGCCAAGCCCTGACATCTTGAAAGAGCTGAAGAGGGCAGTGAGGAGAGAAGGGAAATGGCCGTCACTCCTAGGCCAACACCATCATGGGAGGAGAGGGGGGGTGGACAGTTCGTGAACTGCAAGTGTTGAGGGTTGATTTCAAGCGCAAGGAAAATAGGAGACAGAGGATGGCCTATCAACTCGGCCTTTTTTTCTCTTTTTTTTTTTCTCTTCTTTTTTTTTTTTTCTTCATGTATATGTTGTTATTTAGGGTACAAGAACTTGCATGCAGCACTAGCTATGGCATAAACAATCCCCATTCTTTCTTCCGACTAGCCCGACAGTATCCCCAGGATCATCTGGTATAGGCCTAACCGCACATCTCGCCCCAAAGAAAAACCCGTCCCTACCTCGCAAGCGAACACAGAGAATAGGAGAAGCCTAACTAAGCAGAAAGCAGGAAAACATAGGAAGGTAACCGCCCGGAACATCACCGAAAAAACAAAAGAAAAACCACACTAGAATGAAACCCACAACAACCAAGCTAGAGATACGTGCTGGCAGCAGAAAACCGTAGAAGTTATCCCGGAACGCGACGTAAGCGAGAAAGTGAGCCGCCTGTGTGCAGCGGCGGGAGAGGGTGGAGCAGTAGGGTACTAGCCGTGGGAGGGTGTAGCAGTAGGGTGCAAGCCGATGGAACCGTCGGAACAGGAGGGAAACCGAACGCGACCGTGTCAACTCTCGGTAATCGTGTTCGTGTCTGACTAGGCGGTTCCCAGCAGCAGAAGGCAAGCGTTTGACCGCGTCTCTCATGCAGTCCCTTGTTCTCAGAGAGATAGCGACACTTAGTGGATGGGATACCAGCGCTTAAGCCAACCATGGGAAAAGGCGAGATCGACCCGTGGGCCTGTTGAAAAGGCCTCGCATACCGCAAACCGTATTCCCAGCCGTCTAAAGCATGGGAAGCGAACGGTCGCCGACCGTGCGGACGGGCCTCGCTAAACGAGGAAGGGGGCGAGAGCGGGCAGCAGGAAGGCAGTACCGGAACTCAGAGGGAGGAAAGCCACACCGCGTAAAAGAGCAAGGGATGGCAGTGGGAAAAAGGGGGGAGATGGCCGTCACTCCTAGGCTGAAGACATCGTGGGAGGAGAGGGAGGGTGGATGGTTCGCGAGTACCTAGCGTTGAGGGTTGATTTCAATCGCCGGGTGTGTAGAGGAGACGGAGGATGGCCTATCTACTGGGCCTTTTTTTCTTCTTTTTTTTTTATCATCATGTATTCGTTGTTATTTAGGGTACAAGAACTTGCATGCAGCACAAGGTATGGCATAAACAATCCCCATACCTCCTCCCGCCCGGCCTGACCGTATCTCCAAGACCCTCTGTTATGGGCCTAACCGCACATCTCGCCCCAAAGAAAAACCCATCCCTACCTCGCAAGCGAACTCAGAGAATAGGAGAAGCCTAACTAAGAAGAAAGCAGGAAAAGATAAGAAGGTAACCGCCCGGGACATCTCAAAAAAGAACAAAAGAAAACTCGCACCAGGGTGAGCCCCACAACAACCAAGCCGGAGATACCCACTACCAGCAGAAAACCGTAGAAGTTATCCCGGAACGCGACATAACCGAGAAAGGCAGGCGCCGGTGGGCGACGGCGGGAAAGGATGGAGCAGTAGGGTGCTAGCCGAGGGAGGCTGTAGCAGTAGGGTGCAAGCCGATCCAAACGCCAGAACAGGCCACAAACCGAACGCCACCGTGTCGACTAGCGGTAATCGTGTCCGTGTCTTGCTAGGCAGTCTCCAACAAGAGTAGTTCCAACTTGAACCGTAAGACTAGGAGGGTATGGCCAAATCTCCGTGGGAGACAGGCCCCGAAGTTACTAGCCGAGGCGTTCCCCCAGGGTGCTCGTGTGTTAGGCATATGGAAATCCGAGACATGTGCACAGACCCACGGTAGGGTAACAGCGCACAGACCCTTAATTTACCGGAGTGCCAACACCCCCCTCCGGCCCCCTTATGGGGCCCGCACGTCATTAGCGAGATTTCGAGAGTTGCGTCCCATAACTAAAATGTCACATCAATGAAGCCCACTTCATAACACCATATACGTCGCCGCCGTCCGTCCGACCGCATGCTGTTCGCAGGATATATGAGAGGGGACCTTTGGCGACATCTGGGAAGTGGAACGGAGGAAATCCGTCGGAGGCGCATTGAGATAGTAGGCTTCAAAGTTAGGCTTCCTAACTATGGGCCGAAAGTGACGGGACGTTTTCGGCGAAATACTCCAAGAGGTTATCCCAGTAGCGGAAGCTATTAGGGGTATACCGAATCCACCCATACCCTTCTGAGATCAGCTGTAGGTTGGTTGGTCCTAGTAATAGGACCCCTCTACGGAGGCCGGCGGACCAAGGGGAAGCATGCTCAGAATGGAAGACCTAGATAAGTCGGAGACCCTTAAGACGCTGACACGTCGGGCTCGGACTTGCGATTGGCACTAGGTGGCCCGGCATGAACCTGATCACTTCATGACCGAAGAGACGACTGGACAATAGTCAACAAGACTAAAGTCATATAAAAGTCTATGCGGACATCTAAGTTGGAGGCGGCTGTTTGGTATAACAAATAGCGCAGTCATCTCAACGGAGGAATACTATTCCGAGTCCGCGAAAGGGTGTGATAAGTTTCAGGGTCAAACGGTGTTCGCACTTATAAGATTCTGGACGTTTGCGTATTAAAACCAGAGTGGTACTTCGGAGGCATAGTAGTTAGAAGTAGTCCGCGAACACTCAGACGCGGGATATAAATATCGAAGTGCCTCCCGAGCTTTACAGACATCATCAAGCAACGGAGAAGAGATCTTATCAATATAATATTGTTTTACGCTTTAAATCTTTACCTTACTTTTTTATCGAGACGAGCCTTCCTCGACAGATTCTCCAATCAAAGATTTCGGGCCTACCTCCCTCACTTATATACTAGAGTTTGACGTCCGCCTAACAGTATATTGATAGTTCTCCTGTTACCAAGGCTCACTATATGAACTACGAGTTCACCTCAAACTCCACCCTCACC
>JACCEG010000147.1:0-25624 GCA_014065205.1 Tuber brumale
ATAAGGGGGCCGGAGGGGGGTGTTGGCACTCCGGTAAATTGAGGGTCTGTGCGCAGTTACCCTACCGTGGGTCTGTGCACATGTCTCGGATTTCCATATGCCTAACACCAAGCTATCACTGGAGGAGAGGGGGGGGGGTGGGTGTTTATGAGAGTTCTGCGTTGAGGGTTGATTTCAAGTACAAGGAAAATAGAGGAGATGGAGGATGGTTTATCTTTTAAGGTTCTAACAACTCTTTATATAGTCACACTTTATGCAGCATGACTTATATTATGCATTATATAACCTGTATAATACATAATTGTAAGTCATATAAAATCTATCAGATAACTTGTATGAGTTACTATACTACATACTATAAACCAATCAAAATATAAGAAATAAGTAATATGTTCAAGTCAAGTTACATGTGTGAAACTTATGACTTATAATGTGACTCAAATATAAGAGCTATAATATCATGTGACTTATAATTATGAGTTATGAAATCAAACAATTAATTAATTAAATATCAAGATCAACTTACAAGTATGAGTTATATAATTTTCTTATTATATTTCAATTAATATATATAAACATATTAAATACGAAGGGCGGTACTACTAACAGTAAATAATAAATAAAAATAATTTATAATTTTTTTTTTATTAGGAGGAATTTTGCTATTTATTCTACACTTAATTTATTTTGAAAAAACTCTGTAATATTACAAGTATTGATATATAATATATTTATTTATATGTTTAATAGTTACTAGTTTACACTTAATGTAGCATTTCCAGTATATATAATTCTACTCAGGCTAGATGATCACCTGTAAGTAACTTTTACTATTGTATTTACATATTTTTAATTTCTTGGAAAGAGCTCAACAATGGGGTATCCGCTAATGTCCATTGCTATACATATACGAAGTAGGAGTATAAATACTTTGCTGACCCGATTGTACACCAAATTTTTTTTCTGGGAGGGGGGGTTGATTTCTGTAGAATTAATTAACGTGCTCAATGCAGGTGACGACGATATTGTTGCTATGGTACGGCTCTCTGTGGTATGCTTGAGTTAAATCCAACTCCTGACGTCTCCTGTCCTATCGTATGTATCATATGGTGCCCTACAGCAGCTACTGCTTTGGGGCCGGGAGGAAATACCAATTAAGGGTCTAAAATAGCAGGGGGGCGAGCAGAAGGAAAAGTAAGTCAACTTAGGGAGAATGTTTTTCCGCCGGAGGGAGAGGGAGAGAGCTTATTAGACTCTATAATACCGGTATGTATCGTTCGAATAGGCTGAGCCAAGCATTTTGGCTGGCTGCCCTTTACAAGCATTTCTTCCCAGGTTGGAGTGCACATGCGGGGCATGAATGTTTAAATCGAAAATGCCCTGCAAAAGTGTGCGGTAAACTGTTATGGTTTTGGGAAGGGGTGCAGGGGTAGGGGGATCAAATTGATCCCACCATTGTTGAATGATTTGTGGCAGGGGCGGTAGTAGGTAGACTACCGGTATGGCGGAATTACCTGTCGGGAGGATTGGGGGGGGGGTGGAAAAACAGGAGATAAATGGGGCTTTATCATCGTCGGGGAGGGGTGGGGGGATAGGAAGGAAGCAAGCAAGCCAAGTAAAGTATTGGTATGATAGGAGGAGGTTGGCTGGCAGAATAGAAGCGGCGTGGGTAAGATTTAATAAAGCTTGGCCGCAGCAAAGCGATAGGCTAGCAGGCCATGTGCAGGGGTCTCGTGCAGTGGAGTCCCGGCTTGGCAATGAGAGACTTGCATCCTCAGCCAAACATGGGGACAGAGCAGAGCAGAAGCAAATGTTGAACCAGGCAGAGAACACCACCACCGCCCTCTTTACAAAAAGAAACAACTTAACTCAACGAAACCAAGCAAACCAAAGGGTAGAGAATGGGAAGAACAGAGCAGAGTGGACTAACAGCACACAACCTACCGGTAGGATATTTTACTCGTTCGATGCTAGGCTAACTTAGAGGTAGGAAGTGAACGAGAAAAAAAAAGGCTAGGTTATCATGGGTCCTTAGTTCTTGCAAGTGCAGGAATCAAAGAAGCGCAAGGAGAACCCTCAGGGAATGAAAGTCGAATAGAATAATAATGACAGTAATGCTGTCCTATTATGGTATGAAAAAACTTGGAAAGCCGGAGTAAAATGAGATGCACTACCCACGGTGCTGGGGCACCGCACTCGAGGATACCGGTATACAATTCAGTTGAGAGAGAGAGAGGAGGGATACCGGTAGAGGTAGAGAAATGTTTTCCTATTGGGAATCGAGAGCAAATGCGGGTATCTGGCGTTTTTTTATTTTATTTTTTCTAATTCGTTCCGCAGTTTTTTATTTTTTTTATTTTTTCATTGAGCCTTCCTGCGAGTTCTCATTTCCTTTTGCTGGATTGCTTCTGTTGGGCTTGCTTCTTTACGCAGACAGGCAGTTTCTCTCGCAGCTCTTTCCCCTTCGCTTCGCATCTTGGTTTTGAGAGCGATGTCCGGCGTTTGAGGTTCTGTCTAGGGCAGGTCACGGTACTCGAGTACAGGAACGGTGGAAACAGGAGGAGCAAAGCTGAAGATAGCGGCTACTGTCCCCTACTTTTTCTCTTTCCTCCTTTTTTTTTCCCTTTCACCCTTTCTATTATTATATCTTCTGGAGTGGGTCATCTTCCTTTGCCCCCTTCTCATTCCCCATTCTCACTCTGTTTTTATTTTTTGCTCCTTGATCAGATTATTTTTTTCTTTCCTTACTTTTTTCTTTTCTTTTTACTGTAGTGCTCACTCCCCATAGGCACAAGACGTGAGGTAGGTGCCTTGAGAGTGGTCATTGGAGCCCCAAAATATTATACCGGTAATTTTTTTCTGGTGGTGACTTATGTACGCGTTGTGTTCGATGGAGGCACGTTTACGAGAGATCTGACCAGGAAAGACGCAGTTAGGAAGGCACTAGATCATTTACAGTGGTGAATCAAGAAACTGGTTGACCGCCTGGTCAAATGGACTGGAACTTGATCCAGCGAGGAAAGGAGCGACCGGGCTTCTTTTGCTTTCCTGGAGTGGTGAAGAGTGATCATCGGAGGAGTGAAAAGAAAAAAAAGAAAAAAAAAAGAAACTAGTACTAGAGACTCCATACCATATCTCGAGTAGTTGTGATATTCTCTGTGAACCACACACTGTTGTGGGGAGAAAGGAAAAGCCCGTGGGGATCAAAACCGACGCTTGGACGTTCGTCTTTGCGGCAGGGAGGCACTGGGCAAACTGACGGACAGCCCCTCCCTTTCCAGGACTCACCCTCGTCCCCGTCTCTTCCTCCTCCTCACCCACTCTTCTCACGACCTATCTTTTCGCCCCCTTCCCTACCGGTATATTGCGTTACAGACGCCCTCGCCGCGCCCCCCCCCTCAAGCTCACATACATAACACACATGCACCTCCATAGTGCTACACTTACCCTCTCCCTCTCAACCTTGCTTCTCAGCAAAGGGTTCCTCCTTTAAGCACTCTTTTGTTTCCCCGTGTCCCTTCCACCACTCCCTTTTCTTCCCCTCCCCCTCCCTCTCACCACTAGGAGTGAAGGAAGCTCTTTCTTCTCCTTCATCCTCGTCTCTGCTATCCTTTCCCTCCTCCCCGCCTCTCGCCTTCTCCTCTTCCCTTAATAACCCTTCTCCCCCGATCTTCTCGATCTGTTTTTCCCGTTGTCCCCCTTCACCCCCCCACCATCAACTCCTTTACCTACACCCTGAAGAGGAGGGTACTGGACACTTGGTAGGGCCCGCTGCAGAAGTGGTCGGATTTTAATCTTTCAATCCTCTGTGACGTCTCCCAGAGGACTATAGGTATAAGTGCTTGCTCGTGAAAAGTCGGTGTGGAAAAGGAAACAAATAAGCCCCACAGCAATTGATGCGGTAGGGCAAGAAAAGAAGGGAGATCAGAGAAAAAGGACGAAACAAAAGACTGAACGGATAGCCTGCCTGCCCGCCTGCCTGCCTACGAGTAGTCTCGTTTGGTAATAACGAACTGTTACGAACAACGATTAATTACCGTTACCCCCACCCCCTAAATACCAGCTCTCTTTTTTATCTCGCCTGAATTTTCTTTGGGGTTCCGATAGCTTGGGCCTTTCTTGTGTGCGTGAGAAATAATTATAATTTCTACCTTCTGCTTTCCCTGATTTTCTATTGAAGAAAAAGAAAGGAAAAAGAAAAACCCGTTATCGGTGGCCTTGTCCAGTGTAAGTACTCGAGTACCTTATTTTAAGTACTAAGACCGCTCCTGCGTTCGTGTTTTCTCTCGCTCAGTCTTCTTATGACCCTTTCCCACGTCGTTGCCTTGTCATCAACTTGTCTCGCCTTTGTACTTCCTATGGGGACGACCGCCTCACTGACATTTTCATCATCTCGAAGTTACTCTCGCGATAGGCTTTTCCCAAACTACTCTCCTTCCTCGAAACGGAGATAACCTCCCCGAACCTGCATGCATTCATAATGGACTCCGAGAACGGTCATACATACATCAAGCATCTTGCTCACTTCGTTCGTACACACGAGAAGGCCCTCGCAAATGCTCTACAGCTTCAAAGACGACAGCCCCGTCGCAGCGACACGGCTCCGGCCGTGTCTGGAAGGACTCCTGCCAACTTTCAGTATGCCCATGGCTCCTCTTCCACCACCAGCACTCTGGCTGCTGCCTTCTCGCTTCCGTCCTTGTCCTTCACCTCGCAGCACCTTAAACCTGCAAAGTTGGGACTTACGCCTCACCACCTCTACTATCTCTTGAGCCGGTTCGAGGAGCTCAACATACCGGTTGGGCCCATGGGAGTCCGTCTGGAGAACATCCATGCAGAGAGCTCACCAGGCAATTATGTTTCGTTCTTGAGGGATACGTCTGGACCTAGGAATCATTCATCGGATAGCTTGTCGATACACTCCGTGTCCAGTGTTAGGAGTGTCATGTCTGGGATGTCATCGTTGTGGTCTTCCATCGGACTCGGGACGTCTGCTTCGGTCAAGAGTGAGAAGGCAAAGGCAGCTCTGGAGGCCGATTTGAAATACCTCTACTCAGCATTCACTAAGATACCATGTCTGAGGCTTGCGCCTGATAGGAAGGCTCGTCTGATTGAGGGGTTTGAAGAGTTCCCTTTTGATACTGCGGTGCCTTTGTTGGCGTTCAAGAATCTTAGCGCGTTGGAGATTTGTGATATTGATATCCGCCAATTCTTTGGATGGGATCAACTGGCAGAGAGGCTACGAAGTTTGGTTGTGAAACGGGGTGGGATCAAGGACCCCTCCGAACTTATCATTGCTATTGTTCTGGACGACATGGACAAAAGACGGCGGAGGTCTGCTAAATCTTCATCTTCGCCAATAATTTCGTATCCTTCCTCTAGCCCTGGTCTGGGCAATGAGGGGGAGCCATCAACCCCGCCCTCTCCAACCGTAGGTCAGATTGGTAGCAGCAGTGCCCCTGCCGGCCATTACCATGCCATGTCTAGGGTTCCCTCCGATTCCTCAAGGTCAAGCTCCAAGAACCGACCCCGCAGCAATTCGCCTACAAGACCAGCTAGCTCTAGGACTAGTTCCACCGCTACGAACTCGCATTCTCGTTCTCACAGGATGCGGAGATCTGGCTCTGGCAGTAGCCACTCGTCGTCAACTTCAACTCTTCTTCCATCTTCACATGGACTGACACTGCCAGCCAATCTCCCCAATACAAAATGGCGCTTCTTGAGACACCTCTCTTTGGCGGATAATGATTTACTATCGATTTCCTCTGCTGCCCTGACCCCATTGGCTGGCTCCTTATCGTCGCTCGATCTCTCGAATAACCTTTTCAAGTCCATTCCCGAGTGCCTCTCCATTCTTTACAATCTACGTGCTCTGAACCTTTCAGGCAACATGATCGATTCTCTTCACTCCTTGACCCGGAACCCACTCCCGGCCATAACCGCACTTAACCTCCGTGGCAATGTGCTAGCGTCAATTGCGGGGGTAGAACGATTGTTGTCTCTGGAACGCCTAGATTTGCGGGAGAATAAGCTCACTGACCCCACAGAACTAGCTCGGTTAACGGGTGTACCTAATATAGCGGAGATCTGGATTGCCTCGAATCCTTTCACCAAGACCCACTCTTGTTACCGTGTGACCATCTTCAATCTGTTCCGAGAAACACCTGGGTACTCGGATGATATCTCGTTAGACTCGCAAAAGCCTGGAATGATGGAAAAGCGAAACCTAAAAGATAGGGTAGCGGAGAGCCCTGCTGTTCCTGTGATGAGGGTACCGCCATCGCCCACTGTTGCGGTAAATACCGTCTCACCGGTGGATTCCAAGAAGAAGGATAGACATGACAACGAGAAGATCATCAAGATCGGCAATGGAGAGGTCGCTAGGGCTAAAAAGAGGGTCGGGAGGCGGAGAGTAGTCGAACTGAGCCGGGATGATAGCGATGTGTCGATCCACCAAGATATGCAATCAAATACGAAGCCGACAGCTATTAGATCGACCTCACAGAATAGGCCGGTGGTTGTCTCTACGTCAAAACTACCGACAGCACCCAAAGAGATATATCACCCGCCGGAGGAGACGTCATCTGGTGCGGAATCCTCGCCTCCAAACCACCACTCTTCACCGAGTGAGAATGTCGATTGGGCTCAGAAGGGAGACGAGTATAGACGTAAAGTTGAAGCTCTCAGGAGCGAAGTTGGAAGCGGGTGGTTGAGTGTATTGAGCGAGGAGGGCATGTCATTGGCACCGTCGCGGAAGGTTTCGTCGCCTTCGGCGCCGGCATCGGGACCTGCTCAGCAGAAGTCGGACTAACTGTGTTTTGTTTCATTGTCTGTTTACAGGAGGATGTTCTGCTACGGAGTTTACGGGGTTGAACTTGCATAGTGGGATGGGTCATTGAAGATGGTAGCGGAAATGATGATCATCACGATTTAACGCATGTTTTTTTTTTATTTCATTTATTTATTCAAAATTCGACATGAAGAGGAGGTCCTTTTCCTTTCTTTCTTTTCCGCTTTCTTTTCTTCTCTCTGGGGGTTCCTCTGCTTCCTATTGTACCATAGGTTTGTGTTTTAATCGTTAGGTCGGGAGTTAGGCTGGGCTTATCATTTCATTTTTGTTGCTATTTTTTTGTCGCTTGAATTCTCAAATCCAGGTTTGTTTATTTACCAATATGTTTATTTTCTTTTTCGATCTCTCTTTTAATATTTTCTCATCCCTTTGATTGCCCCCCTCCTCGATTCTTGCATGCATGCATCTTTCTCTGGGTGTATTTTTGTTTCTATCGTTCTATCCCCTTTTCTATCTGCCTGCCTGTCTTGTCTGTCTTCTACCGTACTGCACTGCATTTGATATACCGCGGTCTAGTTTTGTTTTTTCATTTGGATATTCATCATTTCTTAGGGACGGTATTACAAAAAATGGAGGGGTTGAATTCGGGGGTGGGGGAGTGGATATGTTTTGCTAAAGAAAAAATAGTCTTTTTTGTCATCCGAAAATTTGTGATATCGGTATTCTTCATCATGGCCGTTCATAAGATGGTCTACTATCAGAATGCTAGAGTAGTGGTAGTATTAATATTTATATCTGGCTACATAATATCATGATATAACCGTGCCAAGGTTCCCGCCACTTCGAAAGACGCTAAGCGACCCTCGAAGTTGGACGGCACTCCTACGGAGTGCCGGACAGTTCAACGAGATGGACAGCTCAACGCAACAATACTTAGTCAATCACTATTCTGCTCTCTCAACTACGCACTGTACCACCACCACATCATCATGTCTGCTGAAGCTTACTCTGCAATCGAAGCCCGAATCCAAGAAGCAATTGAGGTGCTCAGCGGACAAGGAAATCCAAATGTGACTGCTATTGCACAGCAGTTTGAAGTGCCAAAGGAACGCCTACGTGCAAGATGGAATGGCCGGCAATCCCGTCAACAACGTGTTTCACCAAACAGGAAACTGAGTGAAGCTCAAGAGATGGGCCTATGTCAGTATCTCAATCGATTGGATGAGATTGGAATCCCGCCACGTTATCCTCTTATTAGCAAATATGCAAACTCGATCTTGTACCGCTCACATTCAGATCCCACAACCACACCACCAAGTGTTAGTGAGAAGTGGACTCGCCGATTCCTCCTCCGACATCCTGAATACAAGATTCGAAAACAGAAATCTCTTGATGTCAATCGAAAAAGGGCTCATCATAGTGATGATCTGCGTGATTGGTTCCTTCGGTATAATAGAGTGAAGGAGGAAAAGGGAATTTTAGATGTTGATTCCTACAACTTCGACGAAACAGGATTTAGGATTGGGATTGGGAAGGATCAGTGGGTAGTGACTCGAGAGCCAACACGTCCGATGTATATAGCCAGTTCCAGTAATCGTGAGTTAGTAACAGTAATCGAAACTATCAGCGGTGATGGTGCTGTGCTTCCTCCGATGGTCATCATTCCAGGCATACTGCACATGGAAGACTGGTATTTGCAATCAGATCTACCCGGTGACACCTTAGTTGGGGTTTCAGAAACGGGATATTCGAACGATATGCGTGCCATGGACTGGCTGTACCATTTCGAAAAATGCTCTCGTCGCCGACAAGTTGGAGCTTGGAGATTGCTTCTTCTCGATGGACATGATTCACACTGTACAAGAGAGTTTATACAGTTTTGTGATGACCACAAGATTTTACTCTTTTGTTTTCCTCCTCACTGTACTCATTTATTGCAGCCACTCGATGTAGTAGTGTTCCAGCCCTACAAACACTACCACGCAGAGGCGGTTGACTCTGCTACACGAAGTGGGTGTTCCGAGTTTGACAAGATCGAATTTTTGAATGCACTCAACTCTATTCGTTCTCATACATTCAAGTCTACAACAATTTGCTCTGCGTTTCGGAAGACAGGATTGATTCCTTTTAATCCTGATGTTGTACTCACGAAGCTTATGGAGAATGAGTTCCGTAATGCTCAAACTCCGTCAACACCTCCACAACAGGTGGAACCCCCACCTACAACTCCCCAAACTGTTCGCACTCTTAAAAGACATGCAGATAGTCTTTTATCTGAGCTTGACCAACTCTCACCATCGACAAATAAGAGTCTTCGAAGGTTCGTTAAGGGTAGCCTTGCACAGGCGCATACTGCGGCGCAAGCATTGGACGATCTCACACAAACGAAAGCTGCCGAACTTGCTCGGGCTACACGACAAAGACGGAGCAGAAGGTCACTTCAGAAGGGTGGAGCTATGTATGCTGATGAGGCACGGGCGATGGTGCAGCAGAAAAAGCAGGACAGTATCGAAAAACAGGTTCAGCAGGCTCAGCGTGCACTTGATGTGGTCACAAAAGCAGCCGAAAACAAGGTCAAGAAACAATGGAAAGAAATCTCTAAGCAAATGCGAGTTGCTGTAAGGGAAAGGAATAAGAAGCTAAAGCTTCAGAAGGATTTGTTCCGTAAAGTTGGGCATTCTGTTGTCATTATTTCTGATAATTCTTCTCATGTATCATAAAAGTTCTGTTGAGCTGTCCATCTCGTTGAACTGTCCGGCACTCCGTAGGAGTGCCGTCCAACTTCGAGGGTCGCTTAGCGTCTTTCGAAGTGGCGGGAACCTTGGCACGGTTATCGGTCCCAACCCAGTCTCCAACGGGGGGGGGCACACCGAACTGCGAATACCCGGTGGGTTGATGAACAGGGATCAGCTTTTTTTTTTGTTACCCTACTTTGAGGAAATCCATCTTTTCTGCCAAACACCCCTGTTCCTCACCTGCCGGTACGGTACCGGTATTCGTCGTGTCCATGTTGACTGTATTACCCTCCACAAGGACTGAAATGTGAAGGGTGATTATTACGACTTTATGACAGTTTACCTCCACTCCACTCCAAACTCCACACACCCCTCCCCCCCCCCAATTCCAGCCCTAACAACCACACACGAGTTATCATCATATTATTCACTTTTGCGGTGAAAAATCACCCTATCATATCTATCATACGGTTTTCATATCAATTACCCCACACGGGCTATAACTCTACCGTAGATCTCAACCAGCAGCCCGAATCTCCTCTTTTTTCCCCCTAAACTATAAACTATAATAATTTTACCACCCATCACGAACGACCAATGTCAAGTATGATACGGTAGACTAGGGCTTTTGTCGTAGTCCATGATATGCATGGTTAAAGACTAACTTATGCGTCCACTAAACCAGCCAAAACGAGCACACACACCACAAAAAGAGTGGACGACGAATGAGGGGGGACGTGGCGATGACGTTTTTGGGTTAAACATACCCCCCCTCCCCAGCACATACACCGCGTTATCCCTATGAGTATTACAGGTATCATATTGTATCAACCGGCGCGCGATCCGGGGGGGGGGGTGAAAGGGCTTGCACTGTACCGGTACCGGCACGGTGCTTGAGCTCTGGTATCGTAATTTCTATTTACGGTGCGTTTCTGTTTGGGTGGTAAGGTATTATATAATTATCATTACTGCCGTGGGTGTGCATACGGGGGTGCGGTCATGGGGTATCACTCGGGTGGTTTGGGGTCTTTTTTTTTTTTTAATACTTCCTTGGGGGGTATGCTGTATTGCTGCTTTGCATCATCAGTAAGTTAGATGACGCCTTGTGGGTTGGGTTGGGTTGGGTTAAGTACTGGTACTGGTAGCGATAACTTGCTCGGGGGGGGGGTAGAAAATCAGAATGGGGTATGATACCTTATACGTGCGGTGATCTTCTCTTCATAGAGAACTTGTCTGGGATGATATGGTAAAAATACTTTTTTTTTCCCATTTTTAACCTTACTGCACCGTATCGAGCACCGCGCGAGATACCGGTATGAGCACTGTACAGTACCGGTAAGTCTGCTGTCTGCTGGGGTGATAGTTATGGTGTGGTGTAAGAGTGACTCAATTCATACTGTGCGAGTACAACTAACTTACATGCCCTTGATAATATCAATTACTCTTTCGTGGAGGAGAATAAAAAATCGGGAAAAAAAAAACCCAATCTTCAAAATTAATTTCGCTCTTCCGGGAGGAAGGAGGGAAGGAAGGAGGAGGAAACGGAAAGGAAGAATCCTGACGTGGCCGGCATCTTAATATCTCATGTAACGCTCCTGCGATCGATCGACTCTACATGCGCAGCGGGACTTGTTAAAATTTTTTTTTTTTTCATGTCCCTCCCTCCCTCCCCCCCTCTCGCTTTCGGAGTTGATCATAGTGAACCGAGCGGTCGGGGTGGGTAACATGGTACCGGTAGTGGAGGTGGTAATTTAGTGGGTGGACGAGTACTGGAAGTTAATACAAATGCTGTGGGAGCGATAGGGTTGGTCCAGATAGTCTAGTGGTGGTACAAGTGGTGGGAGCAGCACGGGTAACACAAGAGATAGCGGTGGAAGCACCAGCACAACCGATGCCGAGATTTCCGACCTCGTTCGCATAAACCTCCAGGGCGAAAAACCACTGGAGCGAATCCGAGCTCCTCACAGCGAGAGTTTGATTCCCATCCTTCGCCAGCGCTGGTAACATGGAAGATGCGGTGTGAAGGGTCCGGGACGGAGAATATATTTGTCTTGAGTTTCGTAGCGGTGCGGCCCGGGTCGTACATCTGGCAAATTACGGTCTCCGAGGTGGCATTCGAGCCACACCAGTGGCCTGGAAATTGGGCTTGGGCGCAGTTTCCGTCCATGTCGTCGTGGCGGAGGAGCATACCGGGCTTGCTGGCGGGGAGGGTTCAAGTGAACTAGCCGAGGATTTTGGCTGTGGAAATGTTAGTACAGTCGTGTCCGGAAAGTTTTCATACCCATACCCCTTCCCTATTCAACTAAGTAAATCACAATGAGCAATGTCAACCAATAAATCAATAAATAAATCTAATTAAAAAATATCTTAAAATATCAATCATAAAGACTATTTTTATAAAATATTATAAAATATTATCAACAAACCAACTCTGCAGAGGTTGATGTTCAAAAACTAACAAAAAAAGTAGTAAAAGATTAGGCTTGATGTAATATTTTTTATCTTTATAATATATTGTATGAGTAATTTAATATTATATGTGTAGTATATTTAGGTTACTCTGAAGCTGAATATAGGATTTAATCAAGAGGCCTATCTAAACTGAAATTTTAATTTCTTATTTACTTTGCCCAGCATTTTTGTTAAAAGTAACAAGAGTTATTTTTCCAGCTATTTTATGTCAACATCTTATAATCTAAATTTAATACTTAACAGTAGATTTCCAAAATGTAAGAGAGTATTCAGAAGATATTTGATCAGGATTCGCCCTATTCTATATGCATAGTAGTAAGAATTAACTCAATTTAACCAACTTCAAATACTCTTGCTTTCAAATAGTATAATACTGTAACAGAATTAAATCAATAAATGTTTATAGTATCAAGATATTTACCACTCTATTAGAAATCACATCTGGAGGATAATACTTTTTTTAATTAACTTATTGGTGTACCATCTGTCCTTATATGTTGCTATCTTATTACAATTCTTTTAGCAAAAGCTAAGACCTATATAATTGCATATTTCAATAATATAATCTTATCAAACAGCTGTTAAATAGATTTTTAATAATATCTAGAAGGTATATCTTCCTATACATGTAATTTTGAAGTTACTTGAAATGTTTTGTTCTCATTTAATTGTCTTGTTACCTGATTATAATTTCAATTAATCATATTGTTTACCACCTATCACATTTTCATTTTCCTAATTAATTATTTAATTTAAAATAATATTCTATTCTTCAAGTATCAGTACCTAGATCTATATATCATAGCTCTTTCATTCATATTTTTGAAGTTTTATTACATAGTAGATGGTTTTTGTTCATTTAATTGATCAAGTCTTAATATTTCCTACTCTTTACTGAACCTGATAGTGATTATATAAGTTTCTACTGTATATCATTATATAATTCAACTCAGGCCAGCAAACTATCTCAAAATAATTTTTATTATTTTATTTATTTACAATTTAATTTATTAATAATAAATTAAGTAGGTAGAAGTTGTTAATGTTGGTTGCTATGGAGGGGTATGAAAACTTTTTTTTTTTTTTTTTTAAATACTTTTCAATTTTATACTGACTATCTAGGTTTTTCTGGCAATAATAGCTCGTTTACACTAGCATTGTACCAGTCCTCTAGCCAACAGCAAACCCAACTTCCGGCACTCCGAAGATACCAGTACTTTAAATCCGAACCCGCGGCCTCATACCCCCGCACAAATAAAAAACCCAAAACCAACTCATGTCAGATACCTATCTGGGTTCCGACAATACCATCCCATTACTCTACAATCATTCCGTTCCACCCCCAACCCACTACTCGAACTACCATACGCCACAAGTCTCCTACCAAAGTCCGGTCCAAACTTCTCCCCCTCCAGCACACTGCTCAAACTCCTCGAACCTCTAAACTCCAATCTCCTCTCACTTCCCATCGCCACACCTGCATACGACCTAGGTCCTGTTGGGACACCCACTGGCATTCTTGGAACCACATCCGCACCCACTCTCTCTACACCCTCACTTCCCACTATACTCTTGAACCCACTTGGACCCGGAGACCCATAGCCACTATCACTTCTACTCTACCCTCTCATACCCCTGGGCCTCAATGGCGCATTGGGAACCACCACCTTGGCTAGATGCCAAACATTCATCCTCTTCCTCACCGCATCCCTTTCCTCCTCCAACACCCTCTTCCTTCTATCCTCACTTTTTTCTCTCACTTTCCTCTTTACCACTGTCCAGTCCTTCTCCTGAGAACTGACGCCACCCTCAGCCCTCTCAGCCACCACTGCCACCTCCTTACCTTTCCCCGCCACCTCCACTATGGCCACATCCTCCACCACCTCAGCCCCGGCCACCGACTCCGCCACAGCTACTGGCAGCCTCATCACAAACTTCTTTTCCGCCACCACTGCCACCTCATTTTCTATCTCTAGTGGTACCACATCCATACTGCCAGCAAACTCCACCTTCTCCAATTGTCACTCCTCCTCCACCACCCTCTCCATCCACAACTCGCAATCTATCTAATTGTGGTTATCACCACCAAACAGGCAGAAAGCCGCGGTAATCTTGCTCTTGGCTTTGAGCTTGGCTATCACTTCGTGAAGCCTCCAAGCAAGGACTGAAACATGATATCTTAACTTAGAATTCTCCGCCTCTAGAGCTAGAGACTTCTCCACCGATTGTTGTAGGACCGTCACGGTCGCAAGCGAACTCTTGACAGAAGAACGAGATTTCTGAAAGCCCATGGTAACAAACTAAGCAGTAGGTCCGTAGGTTGATGGAAAGAAATAAAATATAGATGGAACAGATAAAACTATCCCATAAAAATGCTTTAAGTCTGAGTAAAACCTGCCCAGAAATAAAGACTTGAAGCTATCGTGAGGAAGGAATCAAGGACCCTGATTGGTCAAACCCGAAAATATGATAGATCACAAGAGGTGAAATTTCAATCGCTGGGGTTGTAACTGACGTGGCGGGTGGGGTATGAAAACTTTCCAGACACGACTGTAGAGAGCCATTTCTTGAAGATTAGCGAGGAATCTCCGGTGGGGTGGGGACAAGTTCCTGAGGGCCGCCAATTCCGCCCGGTGCGACATATTGCGAAGGGGGGGAAGTATACCTCCAACTCTGACAAAGTAGTAGTCAATTGGCGACATTCAATGACGTTACATGATCCATGGATCCTAATTCCCATGTATATGTTCGTCAGCAAACCTATCCTTTCATTCTGATGGGCAACGCTCAACATACATGGTCCGAGATGAGGTGTAGCAGTCAGGATCCCCGTGGTAGTAACAGTTGTGGTTGGGGCTGGGGCGGCGGGCATGTCTAGGCAAGAGCAGCCAAAGAAAGATACCGAAAGCCTTCATTTTTGAGATATCATGAGAGTTTCGTTAAACGTTCTTCACTGCGCTCGGTGCACCGCAATCTGAGGGACCAATTGCCACGAAGAGGAGATGAGGGCGAGGCTCCAACAATTCCGGCCTTCAGGCCTCGTTTTTCTCTCCAAACTCCCACCGCTCTCGTGCCCACTCCGCCATCGAAAAACAGCAGGAATGATCCAACCTTCCTTTACAATCAATGACTTTTTCCTAGGACACCTCACGCTCCTGCCGGCCGACAGGGGAGCACTCGAGTACTGCGTGGCGATGATATGACTGGACATCCGGAGCTGCGAGCAGCCGAGCACCATCCGTGCTCGCACAGAACAGTACATAGCACTGCTTATTGAATATCTGAATATCTCTCCTATCTTGGCCTGCTAGCCTGGTGAAGGTTGAGCTGAGTACCTCTGATATGGGGAAAGGTCTTGGACCCTGGCGGTACCCTGATGGCTATCATACCACCACCTCTCACCAACTCTTGGGGGGATGCGAGCCACCCCCAAACCGGCATTGCTGACGCAGCCAGCCTCCGAGCTAAAGATCCCACGAAGACCACACGAAACACCGCGGTACGCATAGCACAGCATACCCGATCTCCGTCTACCCGGAGAAAGATGGTAGACTCCCGAGGCGAAAGAGTCGTCGTTGAATCCCGGGTTTTGGCTTTCCCCTGCCGTGCTGTGATACATCACCGTAGACTGGTAGCGAGAGTTTGACATACGTTACTCTAACAAAGTTTGTACGACGGTCCAGGTTAGCGGAGAGGGAGAAACTCCTCATACGTCCACCGCGTTGGTAAGACATTCTATTGGCTTTGCCTTGTTATGGCACGAATGCTGGGGTTGGAATTCGGAAGGCGTTAGCGTAGTGTCATGAAATCAACCTAGTTGGTTAAATTGGAACCGCAAACCTCGAGCCCGTGAGGCTTCGTTTGCAATAGTTTTCATTGAAAGCGCTAGATTGCGTGGCCTTATGGGATTCGAACAGAAATCGTAGCGTGATATACATGAGTCAAAATTTTTTTTTTTTTTAATAATGAATGCTGATGACGAAATGATTGTAGTATCGAAGAATAATCATATATTTTGGCCTTTGAAGGTTATAAGATCTGTCTGCATGAGGGTGTGAGGATCCAGGAAGTATAGGAGAAGAAGAAAAGTAACAAGACATTGGAGTTTTTTTTATTTACTTTGCTTAGATTGACTAGACTTTGCTCTTTTTTTTGTTGGTTTGATAACTATTTAATATCGAGATTTTCTCTTTCCTTCTTATCTGGCACGATTATAGAATATTTTTCGTTGACAAAAATAATCAACTGTCCAAGGTGCGTGGCAACCATTGCAGATCACCACCACCCATTTTCAACCCCACCTAAAGATATTGTGTTAACTCAACTAAAACCTAACCATGTTACTTAATTTTTTTTCTTTTAAACACTATGCCTTCTAATCTTCACAGTCGTCCCAAAAAGCCTACTTCAATCCATCACCTATCTGAGTTTACCAGGCGGAAAATCCTTGGATTATATGAGCCTCAGTGTTAGGCAGATGCCAACTCTAGTATGACTGAGAGACGTAGGCCGAAATCTTTGATCAGAGAATCTGTTGAGGAAGGCTCATCTCAATAAAATAGATAAGGTAAAGATTTAAAATGTAGAACAATATTATATTGATAAGATCTCTTCTCCATTGCTTGATGATATTTGTAAAGCTTAGGAAGTACTTTGATATTTATATCCTGCGTCTGAGTATACACAGACTACTTCTAACTACTATGCCTCCAAAGTACTACTCTGGTTTTAATACACAAATGTCTAGAATCTTATAAGTACAAGCACTATTTGACCCTGAAACTTCTCACATCCTTTTACTAGGCTCCTAGTATGCTGGTAAGGGAAATCAAAAATTGCCAGCAAATTATAGTTATAAGAAATCGCCTTAACCACTCAACTTATCAGATCTCAATCCTATTGAGAACACCTAGGCACTCCTTAAAAGAGCTCTTACTAAATGATTCTTCAAACTGGAAAGAAGACCTCATAGTGCTGCTGAATTATTTCAGGCAGCAAAGAAGGAGTGGGATTTAATTTCCTAAGAAAATTTGAATGGATAGATAGACATGATATCTGGGAGAACATTGGCTGTGTTGGATGCAGATAGAGGTCATACAAAATAGTAAAAAAATTTTATTGCCTACTAATTAAACTATTATCTTTCTTTTAATTGAGTTTTCTGATTTTTTTTTGAATTTCTTTCATGGGTGGAAGTTGTCATAATGCCATTGCCATGTGGGGGTAGGAAGACTTAACGGACAGGACCGTACCTAGTAGAGGTGGTAGGGTTTAATGTAGGGGATAATAATCAGGCAAGTCGATGGGGATGGGGAATGGTTCTCCCAAAAACAGAGCTAGTGTGAAATGGAGGGGGCAGTGAAAAAAAGAGGTGATGGTGGAAGACTTTACCCTCAAGTAATTGAAAATGTGTACTGTACAAGTAGTGATTAACATCATCATTTTGTTCATAACACACAGCCACTTTAGCCTCTGAATATGATGCTCTTTGGGTCAGGACCGGAGTAATCCTCCACCATTCCATAGCTTCTTTCAACCTTACTTGATACCGGTACCTGACTTAAGGAAGGACAGAGAGATTTCAAAAGGAAAAATATGGATGGCAAACTATCCACTGAGATTAATGTTGACACTTCACCAGAAAAGCTCTCCAGCCAAGACCTTCCTGCAGTGGTGGAATTCATTCCCGATAGGAAGTGCCAAAGGATGGTCCTCTACCTCCCTTTTCCAAAGCCCCACCCTTACTTCCACCGCTACAAGGTAACAAGTCTCTTATTGTGGCACTGGAATCTCCATCTTCACTGGCATCATTTCGGTATTCTGCAAACTAGGTACAGGCCTCTACTCCACCCTCCACCCTCCAAACTTCCCATACCTGGTGGTCACTTTTGACATAAGCTCTTCCACACCAACCTACAACCTTTTTGGACCCTGAAGAAATCCCTGCTTCCTGGCCAATTCACCACAACCGTCACACTTTCATACCACTAGCGGCAATGAAGAACCGGCACAAGTACTTCACCCAGAACATAGGCACTCTCGAACACGCAGCGGGAGTTCCGCCAGAGAGGCCTGTCGAGGCCCGTCGGAGCCCATGGCTCGTTCATGGGACGACGTGCGTCAATTGCCCTACCTCAGACCTGGCTGATAGGATGAAGGAGTGCGTTCTCACCAGAATTGTTCCTCCGCGTGAGGCTAGTGCTAGCATCTGGTACAGCCAAGGACTGCTAACATCAACGACACACAACTCTGTGGTGGCACCAGTGACTCTTGCACTCTGTGAGAACAATACTCTGCCAAGGCCCACTTTGCCGTCTTGGCCACCGACATTTCTCATTGCGAAGCTGTCCACCCACAGGTTTCAGAGCTTGCTGTTGTAGAAGGAGCAGAGGGTACTGACCAAGCTCAGCAAGACGGCGTTCAGGTGTGCCATGCCAGAGCCTCCGCGGTCGTTGGTTTTTATCGTGTGCTCCCGAGCAATGGAGAATAGGTTTGAAGATGTGGAGTGAGTGGCACAAGTATTCTGACTCAAGACTGGCAGCATATGTGCCTATGACAACTTCATGGATCCTCTTAGTGGGGACATAGAAGCAGATGCCAATCGGCGCCGATGAGCTGAATTTGTCGAACCTTCCTGGTATGGAGATGATTGCTGTAACCAGGAAAGTGATTATGGTGTTCTCTTTGAGGTAGGCGGGAGGTAGTATTTTGAGGTCTCTTGCGGGGAAGAGGAGGGATTTTTAGATCGTTCCGGTCCTTGCGGGGGTTGGGCGCGCAGGTTTAGGACTGCCGGTGTAAAGTGTTAGGAGGGGAGGTAGTGGGAGGTACACCTTGGGCTAGACCTCCTAGACAATATGTGGGAGGGAGAGTGGGAGAGAGATTAACGGCTCAAGGGAGGAAGGGTAGGGCTTTTGTTAAGGTGGAACGATAGCAACTGGCAACGGTGGGATTTTTGTGAGGTCAAGAGGGTGCGGTGAGTGGTTATTTGTGTGACACTAATCCGCTGACGTTATTGGCTGTAGCGTTTTAGAATATTAACGATATCCAGATTCCCCCATTCTCTTCTCCTGGTCAAGCGGCTACATCACCAACCTCATTCTCGTAATCTCAAAAAATCAAACACCTCCACCTACGCACTCTACCTAGTTTGAAACCTCTTGAATGCCGCTCTGAAAGTATAGTGTCGAGATTGGCAGTTGTGTCCTTGCCCGGTAGTACCGTAGTATTGGCTGGACGATCTCTTCTAGGCCAATAATCTTCAATTACGGGAACCGCAGTCAACATGCGTTCTCTCCTAGGATTGTGATTGCTAACTGCACATGGAGGTTTATCCAAGCGTTCAGAGAAGAAAGGATCTGCTGCTGCTTTGATAGGGTCGCTGAGGGGGGGGTCGTATGCGGTTTGAGCAATGTTGTTATAAAGGTTTACTTTGTGGCGGGCTGTGGAGTAACGTTCCTTCAAAATAAGTTTGATAACTGAATTCTTCCGATATGGGAGTTAGGAAGATTCCACTCAACCGGAAACAATACCGTAAAAACTCTTGCGATTCTCCATCGCCCCCACCCCGCTAATCTAGTGGCTCAATGACAGAAGCTCTTAAGGAGGATTAGTGCCTTCCTGGAACGGTATAGCTAGAGCCTCTTGGCTCCGTTGGATTTCATTAACTGGTTTTCGCAATCCCGTTAACTTGCCCAGCTAAACCTAATATGGGCTGATCCGCGATTTACAGGGACCTCCCGAAAAGGCGAATCGGAAGAGTTTTTACGGTAATTTAAATACAAAGGCAGATCCCAGCACAGAAAGTAATCAATAGTACACCAAAATTAGCCATCACACAACTACTGCATTCATCACAATACCCCTGCCGGTCAGGCGATCACCATACAACCTACTATAATCGCATTCTCTCTTCTCCACCTTCCTTTCCGGTCTCTAATTGTATAAAACAAGACCGCAAATTTTTCTGTCATCACAAACTCCCTTCCATCATAGCTCGATATTTGCCGATCCTTTCCGGCTGTGGCAAAACCGTAGATAATACCTCCAAAGTTGTCTCTTGTCTCTTGTATACTAGTAAAATCTGTGCCATTGCTTGTCCTATAGTTGCTCACTTGTTAGGTGGACGCCGAACTCTAGTATAACCGAGGGACGTAGGCCAAATCTTTGATTGGAGAATCTGTCGAGGAAGGCTTGTCCTGATAAAATAGGTAAGGTAAAGATTTAAAGTGTAAAACAAATTTTATATTGATAAGATCTCTTCTCCGTTGCTTAATGGTATCTGTAAAGCTCAGGAGGCACTTCGATATTTATATCCCGCGTCTGAGTGTTCGTGGACTACTTCTAACTAATATGCCTCTGAAGTACCACTCTGGTTTTAAACATACAAATGTCCAGAATCCTATAAGTGTGAATACCGTTTGACCCTGAAACTTCTCACATCCTTTCACAGTTATGGAATAGTATTTCTCTGTTGAGATGACTGTGCTATTTGTTATACCAAACAGCGGCCTTTCAACTTAGTTATCCGCGTAGACTATTATATTACTTAAGTCTTATTGACTATCGTTCCAGTAGTCTCTTCAGTCATGAAGTGATCAGTTTCATGCCAGTTCACCTAGTGCCAATCGCAAGTTCAAGCCTAACATGTCAACACCTTTAAGGGTCTTTGACTTATCTAAGTCTGTCACGAATGTGGCTTAGTGAGGAATAGGTTTTCATATGACTCATAAGTTATGAGTCATAGGTATGTTATGTTTCGCACATAACCTCATTAAAGGTCATGGATTTCGCACATATGATCACTTTGGTCATAAGATATGGTTATGATGATATGTTATGTTTCGCACATAACCTCATTTAGAGGTCATGGGTTTTGCGCATGTGACTACTTTGGTCATATGACTAGTTTATGATATTTTGATATGACTCACAAGTTGTGAGTCATATGTGGTGCATGACTCGAGGAGTAAATCACAAGGGCGTAAAGGGCAACTATATCAGGAGGCTATTAGGGCCGAGTAGATAGACCATCCTCTGTCTCCTCTATTTTCCTCGCGCTTGAAATCAACCCTCAACACTTAGGATCTCACTAACCTTCAACCTCCCCCCCTCTCCTCCCACGATGGCTTCGGCCTAGGAGTGACAGCCATCCATCTCCTCCCACTGTCCTCTTCTGCTTTTTTATGTGTTGAGGCTTTCCTCCCTCTGGGTTCTGGTATGCCTTTTGTGCTGCTTGTCCCCGCCCCTTTCCTCACTTAGCGAGGACCCTCTCAACAGTCGGTGACCAGTCACTTCCCATGCTTCGGACAGCTGGGAACACAGTTTGCGGTAGGCGAGAACTCTCCAACAGGCCCTAGGATCGATCTCGCTCCTCCCCACAGTCGGCTTAAGCGGTGGTATCCTATCCTCTAAGTGAAGCTATCTCTTTGAGAACAAGGGACTACATGAGAGATGCGGTAAAATGCTTGCCTTCTGCCTCTGGGGACCGCCCAGAAAGACACGAACACGATTTCTGAGAGTTGACACAGTCGCGTTCGGTTTCCTTCCTGACCTGACGGTTGGATCGGCTTGCATCCTACTGCTATACCACCTTACCTTGATGCCCTTCGGGCGTCTCCACCAGGCTTGCCAGTCTGGATGGCACTAGCCCCTGTGCCCTGCCACATGTTCTGTTTTCCTTGGCCTGGGCTTTCCCCTTTTCGGTTCCCCTTCTACTTTGCCGGGTATATTCCTTAACTGTAGACCTTTTATGTCATAGGTGGCACTGTTCCGGCCGGGTTAAGGCCGATTTGGGTGGCTCTTGCTATGGGGTTGGACCACCGCTGGGAATTGGGGTTTCTTTTGTTCTGATAGGCTTGGGTGGCTTTTTTTTACAGTCTTTACCGTTTGTATACACTACAAGTTGCGGGGCTAGAGAGTTTTTTCAACTGCACGGGGTTCGGGCGGGGGGTGTTATTTTCCCAGGGTTTCGGTCCTGTCTGCCAGTATGCCTTTCTGTTCGGGTTCATTGACAGTTTTTCTTTTGGCTGTTTCGGGCTGGTGTAAGGGGGGAGGTTTATGTGTCTGCCATAGCTAGCGCTGCATGCGGATGGTGTACCTTAAATACAGGATAAAATTGATGATAAAAAAAAAAAGAAAAAAAGAAAAAAAGGGCCGAGTAGATAGACGTTCTGATCCTTATAACTCTGTCGGAGCCTCTGGCTCGCCCACCTCCTCCCGCCCCCATATGGGCGAAGACTGACTGGCTTTCTCTTGAGGAAGAGGTCAACGCCATGAGAGTTGACCCCTCCCCCCCTCTCCCAACACCCCACACATTCTCTACCTGGTTCGACATGGCCCTTCACAGACTGAGGGCTGTACTCAGACTCCACATCCCGGATAAGAGACCCTCCAGCAGGTCCAAATCAGGGTAGACCTCCAACCTCACGGCACAGAGGTTGGCCTTCCACTCAACAGTTCAGGCGGCACATCGGGACCCACTCCTCTCATCGAAGCAACAGTGCAGAGAGGCACGGCTTCTGTACTTCAAGGCCATAAAAAAGGCCAAAACCAAATACTGGAATAATTTCCTAAAGACAGCCACCTGTTAGGCGGACGATAAACTCTAGTATAATTCTGAAGAATGTAGGCCAAAATCCTTGATCAGAGAATCTGTCGAGGAAGGCTCATCTGGATAAATAGGTAAGGTAAAGATTTATAGTATAAACAAATTTTATATTGATAAGATCTCTTCTCCATTGCTTGATGATATCTGTAAAGCTCGGGAGGCACTTCAATATTTATATCCCACGTCTGATTATTCGTGGACTACTTCTAACTACTATGCCTCCGAAGTACCACTCTAGTTTTAATACGCAAACATCTAGAATCTTATAAGTGCGAACACCGTTAGACCCTGAAACTTGTCAAACCCTTTCGCGGTCACGGAATAGTATTCCTCCATTGAGATGACTGCGCTATTTGTTATATCAAACAGCGGCCTCCAACTTAGATATCTGTATAGACTAATATATTACTCTAGTCTGGTTGACTATCGTTCTAGTAGTCTCTTCGGTCATGAAGTGATCAGGTTCATGCCGGGCCACCTAGTGCCAATTGCAAGTTAGAGCCCAATGTGTCAAAGTCTTAAGGGGCTCTGACTTATCTAGGTCTTCCATTCTGAGCGTGCTTCTCCTTGGTTCGCCGGCCTCCATAGAGGGGTCCTATTACTAGGACCAACCAACCTACAGCTGATCTCAGAAGGGTATGGGTGGATTCAGTATACTCCTAATAGCCTCCGCTACTGGGATATCCTCTTGGAGTATTTCGCTGAAAACGTCCTGTCACTTTCGGCCCATACCTTCGGAAGCCTAACCTTGAAGCCTACTATCTCAATACACCTTCGACGGATTTCCTCCGTTCCACTTCCGAGATGTCGCCAAAGGTCCCCTCTCATATAACCTGTAAACAGTATGTGGTCAGACAGATGGCAGCGACATATATGGTGTTATGAAGTGGTGTTCATTGATGTGACATTTTAGTTATGGAACGCAACTCGTGAAATCTTGCTAATGACGTGCAGGCCCCATAAAGGGGCCGGAGAAGGGTATTAGCATTCTGGTAAATTGAGGGTCTGTGCGCAGTTACCCTACCGTGAGGTCTGTGCACTTGTCTCAGATTTCCATATGCCTAATATAAGCTCCCTCCTACTAGGTTTCACCTCAAATACCTTTATAACTTCTTCTAAATATATTTTAAGACTCAGTGTGATTAGGGTAAAAAACCTCCCACGTTTACTTGGCCACAGTAGGAAACCCTTTTCCTCACTATCTTACTTCTGCCCTTCCTAGTATGTCCAGATTTTTATTATGAAAATTCTCCACAACTTCCTCCGCATTTTCCATACTGGTAGCTGGCTCCCATGTGTTCTCATCTTCTAAACACCCTTGCCATTTGATGAAGTACTACAGTTCCCGCTTCTCTTTGTAGTGACTGCGTACCCATTTCCTGTAAGAGCGAATCTTACTTCTTACTATTTTTTCAACCTCCCATTGTAGATCGCCGTCAATGTCCTCTGGTTCTCTGGGGTGCTGTTGACGATTATCATGAACTGATTCGCGGTAGGGTTCCAATAGTGCGACATGGAATACGGAGTGAATGTTCCATCGATCGGATATGTTGAGCTTGAAGGCTCATGATCCGCGTTTTTCCATCATTTGAAAAGGACCATATAGCTTGGGACTTAGCTTCTTTGATTTCCGTCAGGTTCAAATGTTTTTTGCGTTTAATATTACTTTGTCCCTGATCTTGAAGTCCGGCTGTTGTTGAGCTTTTCGATCATAATATTTTAACATTCCTTCCCATGTCTTTTCTAGTGACCCTCTCGCTTGTTCCTGTATCACCTTAATCCAGTTTAAATAAAGTGTTGCTACTGGATTTTGAGCCTCGCGCTTCTTCATCTACTCTGTCTATGGATGGAATCTGTAGTTTGCATAGAATAGGGACATCCCAAGAGCATTGATGGCGGAGTTGTTGTAAGCATGTTCAGCTAGTAGTAGTAACTGATACCAATCATCCTGATCATAGTTGACAAAACTTTGCAGGTATCCTTCCAGCACTTGGTTGGTACGTTCCGTTTGTCGGTCAGTCTGAGGGTGGTATGCTGTTGACATTCTTCGTTTAATTTCTAGCACTTGGCAGAGGGATTCCCATAATTCTCCTGCGAACTTTGCATCCATGTCGGAGACAATTTCGGTTGGTAGGCTGTGCAGCCTCCATACTTCTTTCACGAATGCGTTTGCGACATCTTTGGCTGTAGCCGAGGTTTGAAGTGCGATGAAATATGCCATCTTTGTAAATCGATCAACTACCACCATTATCTGAGTGCATCCTTGCAACTCTAGTAGTTGCGTGATGAAGTCCACTAAGATGGACGCCTATGCTGTGTAGGGTATTTGCAGTGGTTGTAATAATCCGTACTTAGTGTGTCTAGGAGATTTGTTATGTTGGTATTCAGTGCAGGATCGTACGTAGTCGTTAACCCATACCGCAAGCCCTTTCCAGTAGAAGTCCCGCATGATAATCTCTAAGGTTTTTTGTTGTCTGAAATGTCCCACTACTTTTGCATCATGACATCCTTCTGCGATCTTAGTATATAGCGCCTGACTATCTGGTACAAATAGTCTTTGCTTATAATATAGTAGATCGTTGGTTAAGGTCCAATACTTGGGGAAATCCTTTCCTTCGTCTCATAACCTAATGAGTTCTTCCCTCTGTTGCCTCCAAGCTGCATCTGATCCGATAGCTACCGGTATTTCACTTAGGAATTTAGGATTGAACTGCTTTATACCCTTTTGCAGGATGATAGCGTTTGACATTAGAGTTTTTTCGGGTACTTCTGAAATATCATAAAAATGTTCATTGTCTTTGGCCGATGCCTGTAGGTAGCTGATGCTAGGTTATTGTTCCTTGACGATCAAGGATCTTGTCGCTATATAGGTGCTTCCGAATCCCGCATTTCCTCGTTCCGTGTTACGATCCCTAACCGGTATCAGTTCTTAGCAACGGGTAGACGATACTTCTCTTGTTCTTTCTCGACGATAGTTCTTAGGCCGATGCCTACGATAAGGTGGGAGAGACTCTCGTGTCT